>WOGR01004290.1:0-14883 GCA_015342045.1 Leptinotarsa lineolata | reverse complement strand
TATCTCACAAAATTTGAGGCCATGAAGTTTTCAACAAAAATTATTTTTCCAACAGGCAAGCAACCGGTTCATCACTAACAAAAAACAATATAACTTTTTTTGTATTCGAATGGTCCTAAGTTTTTCATTACCATAAAATTTCTAGAATTATGCTATCCAAAATTTTACACTATTTGGTATATCCTAAAACGTTTTGTTTATTACTCGTTTGAACATTTAATCGACTTAGTCATCAGTTAAATAAATTCAAATTCTTAAATGTATTTTTTTTGAATCTCCGGAATTTTGGGATTCAAAAACCATTGCGAAGACAATTTGCATTGTCATTTTACCATATCAATGTTTTTTTCATTTTATTGATGATTTGTTCTTTCAGTATCAATTATAAATTGAAAAGGGTATATTTCCAAGAAGCTTTTCGGCCTTCTACTTCATCATCAAAAAAATACAGAAAACTTTCAAAGAAAGGAAAAATCAAAATGAGTATATCGATATTTTCTTATACAGATATGTAGCAGTTTCGTTCAGATACAGACTGGAAGAAGAAAAACCCTTTCGAAACAACTACTTTCATTGAAATACACAAAATAGCTACATTCACATGAACATTGAATTTCATTGAAATCATTTTTTCTGATTCAGTTTGTACTATAAATATTCGTTGTGGAAATGAAACAGATATCAAGAGTAATTTATAATTAGATTAATCTCGCGACAAACCTTCGTATCATATAAATTGTGTGATGTATTGAATTGATGGGTTTAGTTCAATTCGAAATTCTTGTTTTGAGAACATGCGAATGAAAGCATTCAACCTTTTATCGTTTATAACTCAAAAGGATTGGTTTTTTAGAAAAAATGATGAAGAGTGAAGAAAAATATCTAATTTTTACCTATTTCAATAAAAAAAATGGATGAGATTATTTTTTCTCACTTAATAATGACAAATAAAAGACCGTGCAGGTTGAAAACGACTGCCACCCACTTACTTTCGACGGAGTGCCAAAAGGAACCTGAACAATCAAAGGTATGATTAAGCACCTTCGCCAAAATATACAATCCTTTGCTGCTTCTCAAATCTCCACTATGTCCCAGGATAAACCAAAGCTTTACCGGATCACCGAACTCCAGTAAATTCCGCCGAAAAACTGCAACCGTAGCTTCTCCAATGGAAATGTCTGCCAAATTTCACTTCCTGTCGCTCCTATTCCAGTATTATCTCGCTTGAGCTCAAAAAAGAACTCGAGATATTATGATCCACGAATTCACTTCAATTAAGATCCACTCGTAGAATTTCTAAAGTTTTCTGGCTTGAAAACTTTTCCAAAAATCGCAAATTTCTGCAAATTCTTCTTCCAAAGCTCAAGTTTCAGCAAAAATCTTCAGGAAAATCGTCTATTCTCAAGAGCGTTTAGCACAGGCACCAGTTCGAAGTCGACTAACCAGCAATGCTTACGCGCTCCTATCCTTATACAAAAGGGACAAATTCTTCCCTCTCAATCATCGGTCCGGAAAGAAATCATGTTTGTCCCAAAACATGGAAAGGCCTTTTGATCACTCGATTTCTCTCAGTCAATGAAGCCATCTTGAAAATCGTAGGATACTTTTGGAATGTGTGCCTCTTGGTAAACAACCGAACGGCCTTCGTACACATTCGACAATCCTCGCAAAATTTCTCAAATATTCTCTCTTCATTTTTGAGTACATTTCGCTGTGCTGAATCAAAAAGTTAAATAAACTTTTCCAATATTCCTGGCCCTTCTGCCTGAAATTTGCGTTTGAAAATTATAATAATTTTCAACTCCAAAGTCTAAATAAAATCCGACCCTCTCACGTTAGAAACACGATATAGGTGTCAAACGATAGCTGCTAAAAAACTCTATCGATACTTTTTAGAGAAAATCTCGATTTCCTCAACTAAATCACTGGAAAAGCCATTTTCCATGAAATCGACTTTTTCTCTATTTAAAATAAATGAACACTACTAATCTTGCAGAAGATTTTTCTAACGCTTAGGAAACGATATTCCACATCTTGATTTCCATAGCTGAAATATCATGGAAAAACGACTTTTTCCACATTTTCCAGTTATTCGCTCTGAGTGGGCGGAGATTGTACTGGAGCTCGCGAAACCAAAAATTCAGTTTTGTTTCATGACAATGAAGGTTGATACTCCGGTAGATTAAAACCAAAAGAGGAAAAAGACTTTTTGGTAAAATACACCGAGAGGTCAACCCTCATGTATACTAAATCTATGAGGGACCACCACTCGAGAGTGAACACTATAGAATGGAAAAACATGGAGTTCTACACTCACACCTTACCAGAGAACAAAAGTAATGTTGTCATCCGAGGGTTGGACTCTGCTAGAGACACCAAAGACATATGGACCTTAGGGTGACAAATAAACTAAATGTGTCGACCGTGTACAGACTAAGGACCGATAGATATCCACAAGTACTATGCCTAACTGAGTGATACCCTACCTCGTTCTTGATTGACCAATAGCTTCAGATGCGGTGAACTGTTGATATTTGTCTAAACGATAAATAATAGGAGCCTCAGGATTGAACCTTGAAGTACTCGGTCTGATTTTTGAACCATGGTATTGTTAACTTACAATGTATTTTGGTTTTAGCGGTTTTCAATGGAGGTGTTCGGAGTCTTCGGACTCTCCCGAACTATTCTGCTATGCAAACCTGGTGAACCTAATTAGAACTCTAATACTGAATTATAAATTGTAATACTCTCATATGTTAAAATATTATCAATGAGTGTTTTTGTATATTGGTCCAACGTTTTATCGTCTAATCATTCATATTTATCGGTATCATGTATTGATATCATTGTTTGCTATTACTTTTTTCTTTATATTTGCTAATTCTAGGTGATAGACTAATATATCTGAAATAGATTGATTTGATATCTTTTTGATAGATAAAATACTCACTTTGGTACTCACCATATCAGAGAATATTACAGAGAACAACGAATCAATAACGGAAAAAGGTAGTACAAACGTGTACAGTTGTTAAAAATTTCAACAGAGAATGTGATTGTGCTCATTCAAAATGATTAAAGGTGAGATAATTAAATTGCTACTTATTAAACTGACTAAAATCGAAATTGTGTAATCACATGTGTTCATTTTCATTCGAAAATAGTCAACATACGTAATTGAATATAAGACAAATTTATCACAAAAACCGTTTTCATCAACTTCATATGGTGTCAATTCATTCATATCAGAAATATAAAATATGTTACGTGAGAACTAAAGTAGTGAATTGAAGTGCAGTTTATCGTTTAACTTTATAGAAGGGTTAAAGTTCATTCTGTGTTATCAGATTCTACCAAAATTTTACAATTTTACATATAGAAAGGAATATTTCGATTATTAGTCTTTGTCTCACAGAATAACTCATACCTGCCCTGAGATTATTCTTTAGCTTTTATTCTGACAGAGTATATTATGTTGTTCCCAATGTGACATCAGTGGTACGTGCGTTGACATCGACGACTATGAGATATAACTTTCATCCTCGTAGTAAACGCACAAACCACTGATGATATCTGCCTCAGTAGTGGACGGAACGATTGGTACGATTAGACCACGGCCTACCAGCTCTTTGATCGATTTCCGTATAATTCAATGTTAATAAAAAACAGTTGTTTTGAAAGTATATTTTCTTGTGTAATTCAATGTTTATGTGAAGGTAGTTGTTTCGACAGGATTTTTCTTTCAGTTTGTATCTGAAAGTAAAGTCTATGCATGGTATACATATCTTTGTGGAGAGTTTATATTGAACTGAATAGTTTTTTTTTGTTCTTTGGAAGTTTCCCAAAATTTTTTGTGTGAAAATGAAAAAGTGAAAGTCAAAAAGCTTTTTTTTTCCAAAAGAAATGTTTTCTGAAAATATTCCTTTCAATTCAACCATATTACGTTCTGCTGGAAAATAAATCTAGAAATAAATGAATCACATTTTTTTAAAACTCGCTTCATAATATTTTCAAGTAGGTACTTATCGATTTTATACTTGTCTCCCGGTTCTCCTGCGTTGAAATATAAAATGTTTCATTTTGAGATTCATCCACCAGCTATAGACACAAGATAACGTGAATTACCGAGACTTTAGTTTGAATGAGAAAATTCTCGCGAATCAGAAGATAAATTTGTGAATTCACCCCTCTTACATCACTGCAGCCATCATATTTTGTTAGAATGGGACATAAAGTAAATTTTCGTTGAGAGAGAAACGCCCTTTGATCAATTACCAATAATGAAAGGGAAAAATTCAAATTACCTTTGATGAACCCCCAAACTCCAAAATTTTTCTCACTAATAAAACTGCACGAAGAGAGTTTTCCGATTAGATCAGTAGTTTTCTTTGCCACTGCACCATGAGTGCAGGTATCAGGAAGATTATTCATTATTTTCATGAACCATAGTAAATTTCAACCCAAATTCGGAATTCATATGACTTGATAAATAAAATAATGTGCATGAACCTATATCCCAGCATACCTTCTGATGTTACCATTACTTTAGTTATAGAATTATTAGATAAAAATCGAGTGAACTCAGTTATGAAAAAAATCATTGGCTTTCTGTCGTTATGTCTCAAAAAAATTATTTTCAATTCAACAACAACATTTATTCCTTTCCAAAGGTTTAATTATAGGAAATCGGTTGAGCCCCTTACTTTAGTAAATTTTCATGGATAACCTAGATAAGTTGATTCATAAACATCATTTGCTTAAGTATTTTTTGTATTGATATAGATATGTGGATGACGTATTGGTATGTTTCACAGGTACTAAGAAACAATTAGATATTTTTCATAGAGATATTATCAAATTTCATGAAAACATTGAAATTCACTATTGAAGTTGAACCAGACAATTCAAACTCAAACAATTTCTTGGACTTGACAATTAGTAGAATGAACAACAAACATGATTTTTCAATTCATCACAAACCTTCTCAAACGGATATAACTATTCATTACGATTCTACCCATCCGAACCAACATAAAGTAAAATCTCATAATAGCGAGATTCATAAATCCATTAGTCAATGTTCCTCTTTCAATAGATGATTTCAAGAACTCACTATCATTAAGCAAATTGCTGGAAACAACGGATTCAAAGCTGAATTAGTAGACAAAATACTTTTCAAAAAAGTCTACGCAAAAGCATTTGGGGGGTATTTCCTACTGATAAGTCAGATAATCAAAATTATAAAGCTTTGACATATTAGGGACAAACAATAGGAAAAGTGGCTTCGTTTTTTAAGAAACAAGATATACAGAACAGGTTATACGTTGGGAAAGTTAGATAAAAATATAATTACAAAACATCCAAATTCGAGAAATCTGGTGTATATAAATTAAATTGTGGAACTTGTCCTAAGGTATATAATGGTCAAACTGAGAGAATATTTAGGAATCGCATCCAGGAACATCATGTGATCTACGTAAATGTGAAAACAAGTTCAACATATCTAAATCATCTTTTAGAAGAAAATCATATCTTTAACGAAGATTTCGAAATTTTACACTCAGAAAATAAATGTTTCAAGATAAATTATTTGGAAGCATTGGATATTAATAAACAATTGGATTTGAATACGTCACCATTACTGAACTTCTTTTCTTAGAAACCGACATTGTATTATTGATGTAAAATTGATAAAATATATCTAGGTAATCATGATTTGAAGAGGTACCTTAGTTATTTAAACGTTAAGTAGATGCTCTAGGTTATTATGATCGAAGAAGTATCTGTGTAGTATATGAATACGTGGGGTAATATATGATTACGTGGAGTATATAAAAATTATAGTATATAATGAAATTGACTTTCAGTATGTCATTCACTATGAAAAAGCTACTGTGATAGCGTAATATATTTTTGAAGATCAAATCGTTAGATGTAGTTTATGAAATTACCAAATTTCTTCATTTGTATATCAAAGTTAATTGACTTGAATAATTTATGATATTGTTTCAAAAAGAACACGTTTGCCACTTTCGCCTTTTTTTAATTGGATATACTTATTAAGAACATGTTTGCCACCTTCGCCTTTTTTTTAATTGGATGTACTTATTAACCCGAACTCAGATCTGTATGAATCTTAGCCCTGCAGTAAAATTGCTGGAAAATTAAAAGCAATTTAAACATTGTTTCTGTCAGATATGTTCTTCAATGTGATCTCCGGTCCAATGCATTGCCTTTTATCAAAATTTTTGAAAAGTTCAACTACAGTGACTTCGTAATATTTTCTTTTTACGACATGTGGCAACATAAAAATCCCAAAGAGTTGAATCTGATGGGCAAGCTGGCTGTGGCAACTTCATTATTCTTCATCGAGATCTTCCATTCAACTACTCTCATAATATTCAATGCGTTACTGTATATATGGAAAGATCTCTTCTTGCAGATAAAACAAATTATTCGCATCAATCAATCAAGTATTTTCAATTAGCCAGTTTATTTTCACTGCAGAAAATGAGAACTGGTTCGATAATGTTTATTAATATTTCAAATATTTTACCCAACTCAAATTTCTATAAATTGAACCAGGACCAGCAACAGTGATATCTGAAATTTCATGATAATTATTAAACAATTTTCATAAAAAAATAGTTCTAAACGCATTTCGCTAACATCGTAGCTTCATCGATGAAGCGAGAAATGTGATAATTGTTTAATTATTACCTTGGAAAGTGTTATTAATTTTCATCAAGTAACGGGTCAGTCCATTAATAACCTGAGATTTCTGTCAACATATCTGATTTTTCAGGTTGTTGAGACTAACTTTATAGAAAAATAATAGTTTTGATATCTCCACATCAACAATCATGTTTATTAACAAATAAATTTAAAAACAATCTCGATTGATTCTTGAAAAATATATGGTCGATGGATATTTCATTTGTGGGAGTCTTATCAGTTTAGAATTATTCTAATCTTTGACGGTTGTCGTCATACTGATTTGATTTCATGTGATTCAATATGCGCGCGGGTGAAGTACCTACCTAAATAAATATTGCTTATATTACAGTATTGAGGTTAACGTAGATTTTTACTTTACGTTATTGTTGTTGAGGAAGAAACTAGGCTCAAATTGTATCTTACCGTGAAATTATTCATTCGAGTCCTACTTAGGCTTATGTAGTTTTGTTTTTATCTTTATTTCAATGCCCATAATGAAAATCAATAGAAATATGTATATTGTTTCATATCAACGAATATGACTGTTTCAATATTTCCAAAATGTACCCCTCGCTTCAGTTCGCTCATCCACAAGAGAAACCTAATGATTTTGTTTATTTTGCAGATATGTTCACAAAGTTATTTTTGATTTCAACACTGCTGGTGTATAAAGGTGAGTAATGTTAAGCATTGAACCCCCCATCAGTTATAATTTCAAACCCCGTAAGAAGTAAGAGAAATTATTACTTGTTGGTGATAAAGTAATGAACAGTAAACAAAGTTTGTAATCCGACATGCTCACTGTGTTCAATATGACATATTTTCTAAATATCTAATTATTGATGTCATACGTTTTCCACATATTTCTTTCATTCCATTCATTTTGATCTTGAAAATTGTATATGCACAAAATCATCCATAAAGTACCACTGAATTATGGAACTTTATTTAGGATATTGTAGAATTTGGTATTGTGTTCAAAGAATATCAAGCATCTCAACAGTAATGCTAACAAATGAAAACTGGAAGACGAGTTTTCGTCTAATAAAACAAAAACTTGGGAGGATTGTTTTTTGTTTTTCAATTATCGATGGTAGATGCGCCACGAAGTCAAAATTTGATAAATTTGTTTTTTCACAAAGGAAGGGAGAAAGATGTATTGCAGTAGAGCTACTGCAGTACAGACTGCATGTATAAAACCTTCGTCTAAGAGAGATTGTTAACTAGTAAAAGCTCCATCTCGCAAACGAAACCCCAAGCGAGAAATAAACATCCCAATTATTCTAATCACAAGCACACTGCTGTTTGGGTCGGATCTTTCCTGCACTGATGAGAGGTAATACTTCAAAACCGATCTGTAGGTGATCTACTCGACTGATTTCAGCATTGTCCTGCTTCTGTATGAACGAGAAACATTTACAAGATCTCTGTAAGGTACCTTGCATAAATATCTGTTGAATATAATTCAATGTCCAGCGTGGTATTAGCCAAGAAAGTAGTTTTTCGGTAGGAATTTACCAGAACCTATGGTGTAGGTACTTTGGGGGAGATGAATGTTTCGAGATTTTATGTCTAAATATTTATTTTCTCGATATTTCGAATTGGTACATCATGTTCCATTCGATTACGGCCTACTAACCAGGATTTTATTTTCTACGCAAATTCATTAGCTTACCAACGAACAGCCAATGGAAACAGTATCCATTCGCAACCTCGACGAATGCTGAACAGTTTAGAAATGTACCATACATTTTGCCGCGCCTCTCTTCCACATGCTTCGTTCGCGTTCAAATGTATACGTACCTTTAACATTTTCCAAATATTCATAATAATCATACGTTGAAACCGAAATATGCCCGAAAACGTCATAGTCACTATACAATTTGGTATTATCTCTAATTTATGACTTGTTTATTTTGTGGAAACTCATGATCACTTTATTGAAATAAATGAAAACACTTTTGTTTTCAACTCCAAATTGAAAATAGGTTTTCTCTATACATGATCTTAAAATTTCCAATATGGGGATGACATCCATCCTTGTTCTGGGTTTCAGAGAAGAGTTGATTTCTAACTTAAATCTCTCAATTGTAAGAGTTTTATCAACGAGTGCGTTTGTGAAAAGACTTTCAACAACAAAACTTAACAGAATATAGTCATCATGGAGTATACTTATGAAAAGGAAGATGTTCTTCAAAAAACTGTTGCCAATTCCGGTTTCAGAATCTCTTAAAGGTATCTTGTGAGCTTTTGACAATTAGTCTAGTCAAGAAGTGCTTTTTTTTCGAATTTTTTTTAACAGTCTCCGAAAATTATGGTTGAGGTGTCATTCGATTCGGAATAGCGTTTAGAAAGTTTTTGGAAACGGACGACTTTCGAAAATGAAAATTGCAAAAGTTATAAACAATTTAGTGAAAAATAAAATATTGGTTTAGTTTTCTGGAAATATCTCAAAAACGAATTGATATTTTTAAAATCGAAAAAAAGATTCGAAAAAAGGAAAAAATTTACTATAAAAAAGTCTCGACTTCCGGAACGGGTCAATATTTATAATTTTCTTGGAGCCCTGAAAATGAGCTCGAAATCGGGTATTTAGCCGCGCGTAAGCCGTGCCTGTTTGGACTTGCCTGCAAAAAAAAATTCTTAGCTTATAAAATATATAAATTAAGGAATGAAAAAATTCTGGCATATACTCAAAAGATAAATGAACAATAATCTGTCGATGAAATTTTTTCAATTGCAATTATTCGATTTATTACGCTATTGTTAATTAACAATTTTTTATCACTCGATCATCAATATTGCAAGTGTGATATTTTTTAAACTATAAGTGTGGAATTTATTTTCTTCCGTAGAGCTATAATTATAAAGGTAAAGAATCGATTTCCTTTCGAAATATTATAAAATTTTTTTCACTCATTTTTTTGAAATTTGTCATAAACTATTTTTTTTGGAATGTTAATCTTTTATAAAAATTATGATTTTAAAAAAAACGTTTCTTGAATAATATTTCACAATGCAAAAAAACGCATTTGTTAATTAACAATTTTTTTATCAATAATAATTAATATTGAGGAACCATTTTTTCAGAATCATTATTTATCTTTTTTAAATATTTGGAAAAAAAACTTTAATTTTTTAAAATTTTCATTGTTTATTAAATGAACAATTTGTTATAAACAAATGAATTTGTCCATTTTATTTTTTTTCTAGTTGCAATTAATGAATGAAAAACAACCATGTATTTTCAAATTTTATTACCGAATTTTATAACTTTTGTGCTCCATAACTTAATTATGATCATCTATTTTTTATTATTTGAATTATTATATTTAATAAACTAATGGAGATACAATAAAAAATCCCAAGGCTACATATATTTTTTGATTTAATAAAACAAGTGAATGAATGTCATTACGATGTCATCTATGACATAAGTAGATCAAACTTATTCCGTGACATGATATTCGATTTGAATCTATAACTAATGTTTTGAATACAAACTGAGTAGAGGAAAGTGTTTTTTGAATAATTCAGTGTTCATATAAAAGTATTTGTTTCGAAGAAATATTTTCTTTCGTGTGATTCAATAAATATATGAAAGTAGCTGTTTCAGAGGGACTTTTTCTTCCATTTTGTGTCTGAAAGTTACTTCTATGCATGAATTACATATCTAAAGTTAGTTCTTTCAAAAATAATTGCTTCCTTCCTTTGGAAGGATGGAGTAGTAGAAAGCCAAAAACTTTCTTTCCCAAAAGTTATTCACTCCTAAAAATATAATCTCTTCAATTTAAAAGATAAATAATGTCTAAAAAAAATGATTCCATAAAATTAATAATTAGTGGTAAAAAAAATTGTTGATTAACAAATGCGTTTTTTGCATTGTAAAATTTTTTAAGAAACGCTCTTTTTTTTAATTATACTTTTTATCAAAGATTAGGATTCCAAAAAAAAATCAAGTCTGATAAAAAAAGAGGTATAAAAATAATTTTAAAAAATTCGACTATTCATTAAACTTTTTCATTTAAAAATGCAGTAAATTGTTAATAAATAACTGAGAAATAATAATTTTTCAATATTTCGAACGGAAATCGTTTCTTAACCGTTATAGTCATAGCTCTACGGTAGGAAAAAAGTTTCACACTTATATTGATGATCAAGTGATAAAAAATTGTTAATCAACAATAGCGTAATAAATCAAATAATTGCAATAAAAATTTTTCACCGACAGATTATTGTTCATTTATCTTTTGAGTATATGCCTGGATTTTTTCATTCCTCAGTTTATATATTTTGTACGCTAAAAAAAATTTTTTTTTGTAAAAATAGCCCAAACAGGCACGGCTCACGCGCGGCTAAACACCTGATTTCGAGCTCATTTTCAGGGCTCCGAGAAAATTATAAATATTGGTCCTACAGTTCCGGGAGTCAAGACTTTTTTATAAGATTTTTCCTCTTTTCGAATCTTTTTTTCGATTTCAAAAAGCTCAATAGTGTTTGAGATATTTCCAAAAAACTAAACCCATTTTTTATATTCCACTAAATTGTTTATAACTTTTGCAATTTTCATTTCCGAAAGTCGTCCGTTTTCAAAAACTTTCTAGACGCTATTGCGAATCGAATGACACTTCAACCATAATTTTCAGAGACTGCTAAAAAATGTTCGAAAAAAAAGGCACTTCTTGATTAGAGTAAATGTTTATTCAATTGAATTTGCAATGGTTATTGAAGAAATATTAGGTTTCAGTATTTTTGATGAATCAATAAAATAAGGAGGTTTACTTTGATATCAGCTGGGTGCGTTATGTTTTGATTAGGGCATTTTTGTATTCAATCAATGCCAATGTTGTATAGCGCACATATTTCATATTCACATATAATAGGCAAACAGAAGCGAAGAAACAAACCGACAAACAATCAATTTTATTTTTATTAGTTAACTAGTTTAATGATCCGATAATTTTTCTGAAGAAAGGTTGGTTGAGTGACAGGATAATTTTTTTCTTAAAAAAGGTAATTGTTTTCTTGCCGACGTTTCGCATTTAATTGAATTCTTTTTTGGGTCTCAAAAATTTATTTCTTCGTGTTAACAATATTATTATTTTAAAAAACCATTAGATATATTAGATACATATGGAAAAAATTCAAAACATTGCAACAACAAAATTTTCGATACCACACCAATACAAAACGACATGAAATAAACGAATGTATTCTTAAAATTTTTATATTACTTTTTATTTCCAAAGGATATGCTGACATAGATATAGAACCAGCACCAAATGTGACTAGCGATAAAGGAACGTCAACTATTACTTTACGTATGGATGAAAACAACCATAACTTCCATGATAGAGCTGCAATCTTCAAAGTCGTCGGTGGTAAGTAGAATCAATCGTTATTTAAAAAAAGCAATTACTTCATATACATGGATAGTAGGTGGGTAGTCTTTTCTGATTAATTAGAAACAAAATTACTAAACTATTGGGGTATGCAGCATGCATACATGTACTCTTATGACATTGATTCCAATATTTCAACACATTTCATTGTCATCATCAGAAAAGCTACAATAATAAATGTGTACCCTTCACATAGTGCTTGAATTTTAATCAAACTAATCACAATGTCCATGAGGTTGTTTGGAAATGGTAGACGAGTTGTTACATATTTGCAAAAAATATTCAGGTGAAGTTGTCAGGTTGTTTACAGGTTGATTGTTTTTGGAAAATAATCATTCATGAATATTACTGTCAATAATCGAAATGAAATTTATTAATGTTGGCATTGGCTGGGTTAACTGTTGTTTTTACATCCGATATCGGATATGGAATCGTAGATTTCACATGAGAGGCAAGGGTTTGGTAATTTCACCAGGACTTGGGCATATCATTTGCACAGGAATATGTTCATTATATTGGAACAGTGATAACCCCCTTCCATTGAACTGTGAACGAATTAAGACATCAAGGTCACATAGAATCAAAGTAAAAATCACTACCACCAGAAAGTAAACTATAGAAACACATAAACCTTAGAAGAAACAAGCATTTCTTATATTATTCACATAAATAACCCAAAAACTGAGAAATTTCCAAAATTTTCTTCAATTTTTTGATATTTTCCTCAAATTCGTTTCAAATATTGCAGAAATGAAGGAAAAAAGAGTAGCATTACGTATTTCTCACATAATTCACACAAATTTCACAAAATTCACGAAATTTCACAATTTTCTCTGAATTTTTTGATAGCCATCTCAAATTTGTTTCGAACATTCTAGAAACACATAAAAGAAAACAGTATCACAAATTTTTCACATAATCCACACAAATAACCCGAAAATCACTTCATCTCCCAAATTTTCTTCAATTTGGTGATATCCTTCTTAAATTTGTTTCAAATAGTGTAGGAACACATAAACCAGAGTAGAATTACGTATTGCTCACATAATTCATGGAAATAACCCGAAAATTACTATATTTCCCAAATTTTTTTCAATATCGTGATATACTTTAAATTTGTTTCAAATAGTGTAGGAACACATAAACCATGGAAATAACCCGAAAATTACTTTATTTTCCAAATTTTCTTCAATTCCGTGATATCATTCAATTCTTTTCAAATATTGCAGAAACATATATACGATAGTAGTTTCACATAATTTCCCAACGTACCTCCACTCACCTAGCGAGTAGGCTTTATAATTTTTTACCTCTGGAAACAAGAGAAGCGCCAACTAAATATACATTTAAGAAAAAACTAGATGCTATCTTTATAATTTGGATAGATCTACTATTCACAGTTTAATTGATCTTATATTTAAATAATTCTTGCATTCTGTATCAATTGATTCATCACATTACAGATGGTAATATTACTGATTTTATTATTGTATTATATTTAATTGCCTTCACAATATATCGTATTGTAATATCAAACTCATCTTTACTTTTATGAATATTATATCCCGACTTTGCCTTAGTGGATTCGTTGTTTGTTCTCATAACTATGTATGTTAATTCATATTGGTCAATACTGATCGAACATAACTGTGTTTGCTTAAAATGTACACATGATGATTATGATGATGATGAATGAACATTATTATTATCATTATTATGATACCCACAAATAACTCAATGATTATGAAATTTCCGAAGTTTTCCTCCATTTTCTGATGGAAATTTTGACGAGAGCGCCACCACACCGGTTCAACGACGCTGTGACCCATTTTTTGCATTCGTCAAAATTTCGATTTATAGGCTTATAATAATTATGAGACAACGACCTTTGTTTCTTCCGTTCCAGTTGAGTCATTCTTCTCCTTTGGTCCTCGAGCTCTCTGTTTTCTACGGCAGGATTATGTATTCTTGGCGGTTGATGTTAGAGATTCCTCGGAGAAGTAGACAGTCCACCTTCCACCATAATTTCGGTTACTTCTATCTTCTGTAGGTTGGCTCGAAATTTGTCCACGGTACTTTCATCCATGAAATTAACCTTTTTTAAAATCCTTGGTTTCAGTTCTCTCAAAATGAAGATTATTTTTTGAGAATTGTCCATAACTAGGTCCACGTTAACACATATTTCAGCATTTCATATAGAAGGTCCAAATGTCTTAATTAATTTATTGTTTGCGACTCAACAGTTGGAAATAAAACTTCAGTTTTAGCTGCATTTTGGAAAAAGTCTTTCAGTTTGTCTTCAGCAGTTTTGAAGTCAGGGATTGTTCTTCGATTGTATCAAAAAAGTTTAGTGCTGCCCCTTCCAGAAAATTTAGTAATTGTAGTATCTTGGTTTCTTTCAGATCATCTGTTTGCTTTTGCTGCTCTTTTGAACCTTTTCCAAAATTCTTCCATACTTTCACTGGGCTTGCCAGAGAATTATTTTGAGGTTCACCGATGTATAAACTTCGTTTCGACTGGCCCAGTATCCAGCATTTTTATCTTTCTGCTTCTAGATTTTTCTGACTATCTGATTGTCATTAATAATAATAATAATAATAATAATAATAATAATAATAATAATAATAATAATAATAATAATAATAATAATAATAATAATAATAATAATGATGATAATAATAATAATACATTTATTATTTACCGATCATAAGTAATACAAAATAAATTCAAAAAACAAAAGTATCAAATGAAGGTAAATAAAAGG
>WOGR01004289.1:0-14885 GCA_015342045.1 Leptinotarsa lineolata | reverse complement strand
TTCATTCGTAAGTCGATTCATGGTTAAATTATAGATCAAACTGAACAAGTTTGACAATGACACAAGACACGATTCACGCCTGATCTGTCAAAAACAGTGTTTCCAAAAAGATACCAGCAAAAATATCACCCATTAGATTCACTAAAAATTATTAACTTCTCATTCAGCAGCGAACATGTTCTATCTTGTTCAGTTGTAAATTAGTTATTTTCGTACACCTTTAGTAGATTCATTATAATTCATTGAATAATTACTCATTGATTAATCATCATTATAGTTGCTGAAAATTTCATTTAAGCTGTGTAAGTAAAGCCCTAATTTTTATTTCAGGTGATGGAACCTTCCTGGTAAGGACGGGTGGAACATTCATAGGAGAATTTTGTTTATCTTTTTGGAGAAATGGTCAAGTGAATCACTGTAGGATACGAACAAAGCAAGAAAAGCAACAATTAAAGTATTATCTCATTGATGCCAAATACTTCGATAGTCTATACAGCCTAATCACCCATTATCGAACTTCTCCTTTAGTAACGGCCGAATTTTCTATAACTCTACAAGAACCTGTGCCACAACCTAACCTTCACGAGAACGAAGAATGGTATCACAAAAATACTGGGAAAAATCAGGCGGAGGAAATATTGTGGCATGTCAAGTCTGAAGGCGCATTTTTGGTCAGGCCTAGTGAAAATGATGCCAATTGTTATACAATAAGTTTTAGGTAAGTGAAAAAAAAAATGCTGTATTGAAAGCCCATGATCAGATTTTTCGTTCATTCAATGATTATTGATTATTTTATATCATTTAATATTGCAACATGGGGAGTAGCGATTGAACATAAAGGATTATTCTCATTAAAAAGAAAAAGAAAATAAGACTCATGTACGATTTGGAATGCAGAGAAACCTGTAGAACCACTTTTATAGAACACTATTCTACCATTCCATTCGATATGTATACTCAAGTGTCTAGTGTAGAAAAGAAATGTTACTGATTGATCACCATTCACTTCCTGACAATAATAGAAAGAATTTGTTTACAAATTCATATTGGAGTGTCTCTGTGGTAATTTCGTTAGGAGCACCTTTTATTCCAACGAGCTCTAGAGTAGACTGCGGTTGTGCAACGTGAACTTTAGATTTCACCAATCTTTACAAAAATCTAAAGGTGTCATATCAGGTGATGAAGCGGGTCATTCTGACCGCGTCTATCTATCCATTGGTTTGGATAATTATCATCTAGCCACTTTCAAACCAGCTTATTGTTATGAAGAGGTAACTCATCTTGCTGAAACCTAATTAAAGCCGAAAACTCATTTCGACTCAATTTTCCATCTTCCACGATACACAACCGCAATTCAGAACTCATGAATAGAAAAAGAGGTGCTTGCAACGATATTACCCTAGGAACAATTCATAATGAAGAAAAAAAAAATCAAATAGACTTTATTATTGTCAGGGAGTGAAATATGAAAATTTTGAAAAGTGTTGGATAAAGAATTAAAACACCTATCAAACGAGTTATCACAAGACCCCTCTTTCTATTTGAAATAAACGTTGGTAGCACCCTCTTGGCGAGAAGTCATGCAACACTATTGTCTTTCTCATCAAATAATGGTAAAAATGAAGCCTTTATACGTAAATTTTGTCCAACTTTGATATTTCGTTTCCTTCAGAAGTTTAACGTCCACACTATACATATAATAATAAACACTTAGTGATTGAGAAAAATACTGCTACTATAATTTCAGGGCTGATAAAAAAATCAAACATTGCCGGATTAAACTGGATGGACGATTATATACTATCGGAAGTGCTGAGTTTGAAAGTTTAGTGTCATTGATAAATTATTATCAGACACACCCTCTTTACCGGAAAGTGAAGCTTTCTCGTCCGATTAGTGAAGAAATGGTTCGAACTCTATCAGCGGTGAGTGCTATATTTGTTTTTTTAAAATCTGTTTTGAAAAATTTAACGGAGGAAGAATGTGATTCATTCAACTCTTGATTATGAACTTTTCGAAGTTGGTGATCTTAGCCTTTTCGTTTAGTTAAATTGTGCTTCCACACATACTTACCTGAATAATTCCACTTCCCATGGAATTCAGTGGAACTTGTGTTTTGTCTGTATTTTAAGGTATATTGAGACAATTGGGAGTTACCGTCGAATATCTGTACTGACTGTAGGTACTCTGAGACCTTGAGAATAATCTGATTTGCATCAAACATTTTTTTTATCAACTCGGATGTACTCCACAATATATTTTGTGTACTAAAAACCTTGATCTCGTATGATTTTCTAAAAAACTAACCGAGTGCTGAAATCTACACCCAACAATTTTCACTATACAGGGTCTTTCACGACGAGCGTTTGTTAGGAATATATGGAGAACGATTCAAAATTAAAACTCGAAATTTTGTGGTAGTGGGTTTTACAAAATGGAACTCGTCAACTTTGTGTGCAAGTTTTCAATGATGAAGTCGAGTGAGCTCGTTAAAAATGGTGTTAATACAAGCAAATATATCAAGGTAATAGCATTCTTAAAGCCGAAAAATGAAAGTTATAGGCCCAAAAAATCTTACGTTTGAACAAGTCCAGAGGTTTGTAAATGAGGCGCCAGATGAGAAATATTTGATGATGATGGGAAAAAAGTTGCTACTATTTTCGGAATATATGGAGCCTGCCGGCGTGAAGAGCTATGCCATTTATTAACAGAAGACATTAAATTAATGGATAAATCATTGATTGTTCAAATTCCAAATACAAAAACGAAAATAGGTCGTTCTTTTTGCATTGTTAGGTATTTTGCATAAATGTGTGTCGGATATAATTCAATATCCAGCGTGGTGTTAGCCGGGAAAGTAGTTGTTCACCAGAACCTACGGTGTAGGTAGTTGGGAGAGATGAATATTTTGTGATTCCATTTAGAAATACTTATAATTGAAATCATTCATAATCGTACGATTGTTGGATTCTAAATTACTTTCATCACCATCGACTCTAGCTGCTTCTTCACGATGCAAAATATAAATCATTATCAATATGTGCATTATTACAAATTTATTATAAAAGGTACTTTTAAATGGGCTTTCAAATTGACCCCTATGAATGAAATCTTTCAAAAGTCTTCAGAAGACTCGTTCGAGCAAATTAACGAGGCCTTACTTTTTAACATGCGATTTGCTGATAGGAATTTAAATGTTACGAGTTCACTTCACTTCCACTTCCGTTGAAAATTTTATAATAAACAAAAAGGTAATACGTAAGTACATGGATATTTCATGTTTTATTGATAGTTTGCATGATATCAACGTGTTTTAAACTGTCAATGAACAAGAAACTCCAGTCAGGTTTGCTCTGTTTTTTGTTTGACTTGTATAACTAGGTATTTAGATGAAAGAAATGGTTAACTGTCATCATGAGAAAAGTGTTTGGATGAGTAGATCAAGAATATGTTTCAACCATATAATATCAGTTTTTAAATCACGTACAATCCTTACAAGAAAATGAAATTTCATTAATTTCAATATGTCATAAGTATTCTCTTTGTTTCTGTCTTTGTGATCATTATATATTTTTTCGTGCACTATTTGTACGATATAAATGAAAAACAATGGTATTTAAGGATGAAAAGATAATTCCATATGAAAGTTATTACCTTCCCAAGTAATTTAACAAAAGATATTCGGAAGTTATTGATTATCAAACCAAGCGTTCATTATTGATTTGTCAGAAATGTTGATGAAATAATTAATCCAATATAAATGTAATGACTTACCACTAGTTCAGATGATATTTCTATGAGCTGTTGATGCGGAATAGTCACATGACATTACACTATTTAAAATCAATTCACTTATAAAACTCACCGCAAAATAATATGAACAATAATCATAATATACTACAAACCAAAACAGCTGACAGGAATATGAAAATTTCTTGGCACTTTGAACTTTGACATTTGACACATAAACATGATTCAGCTTTGTCTAAGGGCCAGTTTATCAATACGTAGTTAAATGCTTCTGTTACCTACCTCAAAGCTAAGCTTAGCTGATAGTCAATGTTGCAGTTACTAATCAAATCGTTTATCATACCCTGACGGATGCTAATGTAACTGTCAGTTAACTAAGGTTGGCATGAGAGACTTTTCAGGGGCTTGTTTCTAGTTCGAGTTCCGAGGGCATATGAAAAACGAAAAAGAATCCAATTTTACATATCTGTTGGTGTTTTAAGTACTTGCTTTATTTGTTCCAATATGAATAATACTGTATTTTGCTGCAATCTGAATCTTCTCACAAAATCCACCTCATTACATGCATTAACAATATGTCTCCTTTCAATGAACTGCACTATATCCTCATCTTCATCATTTAACAAATAGAAAACTTCCATAATAATACAATTATAAAAATTACCTCTTTATATGGAAAACAAATGTTATTTGTTGTGTCACAAGCATAAATAATCTTCTTTCGCATGCGCGACCACATAACTGTCAGCTTTAATTAAAAACTATCATTTTCTAGCAACTGTTATGGTCACTGAGACTTCAGCTACCAGTTGATTGTGACAATGATAACGAAAAATACTTTGACTAGGAGCTAAGACAAAACCATTGGTCAAATGAGCTTAGCTGGCGAGTGATAAACCGACCCTAAGACGAAAATGCGGAACGCGCAGTGCTGAATGCAGCGTAAAATCACTTTCTGATCAAACTGAAGTGGTTAATTTTTTTTAAAGAGATTCTTCCTTTAGAATGAATTCTCTTAGCTTCCTCTTCTCCATCTCTATACAAAAACATTGTTAGAAACTTCTAAAAAAGAATACGGGAAACTTTTGAAGGAAGGAAGGAAGAAAGCAAACAATTAAGTTCAAAACAAACCCATTCAAAACCATAATTGTTACCAAACACCAGAACTGCAACATTCTACTTTAGGCGTGTCCCACCAACCCATCATCTACTTCATCCATCGACATAAGGTTAAGTCGACATAAGTTAAGGTTATGTCGATGACTTCATCTCATGAAGACTCCAACTTGGTTGGTGAAATGCACATTGAGAAGAATTTTGGTGTTTGGGAAAAGTACTTGTTTCCAATTTATTTTACACTCGAGGTTCCGGTTCTACCTTTCATTCCATTCTCAAAAAAATTCTTTAAAAAGATGTAAAGATCTTGCTAATAAGTTACTTTCAGGTACGAACTGGGAGAATTAGTTCCACATTAACACTGAATTACACGAAATAAAAAGTACTTTTGCGTGAAAAAAAGGCGCGTTCATAAAATAAAGTTACCTTTTTATCATTGTTTCGCTGTACCGGTATATTTTCGGAGACTGAAATTTTCTATGCGGGTTCGTTTTATATTGTAAATGTGCAATGAGAAAGGATTTTTGAATATTCCAACAGGGGCGCCAGCCGCGGGGGGGGAAAGGCGCGTTCATAAAAAAATTACCTTTTCATCACTGTTTCTCCGTACCGCTATATTTTCGGAGTCTGAAATTCCGTACGTAGGATCGTTTTATGTTGTACATGTGCAATAAGAAATGATTTTCGAATATTTCAACAGGGGAGCCTCCTGGGGTAAAAGGGGCGTTTACATGTGAAAATTACCTTTCCATCACCGTTTCTCCGTACCACTATATGTAGATTCGTTTTGTGTTGTAGATGTGCAAGAAGGGTTTTTGAATATTCCAACTGGGGCGCCAGCCGCGTTTATAAAATAAAGTTACCTTTTTATCACTGTTTTCCGTACCGTTATATTTTCGGAGGCTGAAATTTTGTATGTAGGTTCGTTTTATGTTGTAGATGTACAATAACAAGGGATTTTTAAATATTTCAACTGGGGTGCCTCCATTCGGGATTAAAAGGGCGCGTTTACATATGAAAATTGCCTTTTCAACACTATTTCTCCATACTGCTATATTTTCGGAGGTTGAAACTAGTGACGATTTTCCCAGCAAAGATCTACAAACACAAGACGAAATAAACTGTACGGAATCATTCAATCCAGAGCGGTCAGGAGTATTGATTCTGCTATTTTCCTGCTCACGAAGAGTATTCAACAAGAACCGCAAGAATTCGGAACAATCCTCTTGTTCTCCTAACGAGTATCTAGTGGACTTCAAAGACTCTAGGAAATCGGTTGGTGGGAAAGATGATACATTCTCACAAAACTGCTGCTACATGAACAGGTGTTTGAGTTTGGTGTATAAGTAGGAAATATTCTCGTTCTCGTTCTTGAAATTCTTCGTCATGAATAAAACTTGTAAAGTGCTATTCATGTAGCAAGTGTTTCCTAAATTATCTAATCCAATTTTCTTCGCAAGAATTTCAAGACAATTGTCTACTGATTCGTAAGGAAGAACATGTTCCACAGAATCTGCATCAAAACCATTTCTCAAGCTGCAATCGATCCTTCCAAGTGATGAAGGGTTTCGTAGAGGTATCGATTCGTCTCTTGCTCCATGAAGCTCTTCTACAGAAAGGGAACCAGAACCATGAGGACAGCATCTCATATTTGGGAAACAGAAATGAACTATTTCCATTGATCGCACTGAAAAGAAAGAAGGTGGATCAATCACTTGCGAATTGACCTTGATAGGAGACTCATGAATATACGTATATCTTGGCTTGTTTCGAAGGAATTTTAGTTCCCTACTGAAATGAGGGCAATGCATGATCTCACCAAAATTATGTGAAGGAGGAATAGTTCCAAGGACCGAAGCAGCATTACCGCGATGAATAGCAATACTAATTCTTTCTATCAAAAATGAGTTAGAACAGTAATCATTCGTTGTTTGACCTAATTTTCTTTCGAGTTCATGAACAAATAACAGATACTCCGGGCCATAAAAACCAAAAGTTTCAACCGATACTGGATGAAACAGATAGTTGTTACCACAGTTTTGGTATATATGTTATTAATTTATATTTTATTCACTTAGATTTCAAAAAAGTTATATTTGATCCAAGACGATACTCATAAATGATTGACTTGGTAGAGGCTTGACGTGATTGCAGACGCCTGATCAAAAAAGCTACAGACATGGTACTGAGTGTTATCCTAAGTAGCTCTGGTAAAGACCATTTCCAACATTACTGAGTTAGTGGCCAGAAGAATGTTGGGTTAAACCGGTTCATCTTGGTAGAACAACAAAGACCTTCATTAGAGTGAAAATCTGATTTGTTTTGATCATAGTCGTTCTACATTTTTTAGCAATGGATGATACTTGACATATATCAATTTCTAATTTTGTTATTATATGTCTCAATGTTATCACGAATATCAAAACAAACAAAGCTGCGAAGCTTCATCATTTCTCTTCCTCTTTAAGTTTCGCTACGATGTAACTAATTGAAACGCGTTCAGCGGTCCATGTCAAAACTGAGCTCTGCAGCGGATATTCGTGGACTGAGTTTTCTGTCAAACTCACAGATTCTGTCTTCAAAAGGAAGAATTTCGTCGCCTTTCCTTTATTTGAATAGAGCTTGTTGATGAAAATTTCTATAACTATTGGTATACCTGAATGTATTACTAGCGAGCGTGATTATATTTCAAAAACATTCATTTCAGATTTATTAGTCATCAATAAATTACACAAAAAATCTCAATATAGAAACCAAAGTGGCTATCCATATTCCCAAAACAAATTTGTCATAATAAAAACGACACCGTATCAATTTACACGAATTCCCATAGACATCAGCCTCAAAATTTCTAAATCAATTTGCTAATTTTCGATCTCGTGTGAAAAATTAATATTTGATGAACTTTTTCACGACGTTGATTAAGCTATTTAAACGGCGGAAAAATCACCGAACGCTCATGTATATCGCGGCATTCAATCTGTAGGGAAGTCGGGACTGATAGAGGCAAAAAATGCGGCAAAAACACCCCGTTATAAATTGATTTCGAATAAACAGCCCTCTAATCGTTTTAATAAAAGAGAAAATTAAATATTTTCTTTTTCAATCAAGCCGGACGTCGCAGACGGTCAAAGGTTTTTTGTAGTCAGTCTCAGCGACGAGTCTGTCAGTATTCAGTTGGCCAGATAACCTGATGGACTGACAGATTTTTTCATAATGTGACCATCGAACTGGTAATGAAATCAATGAGTTTTTTACATCGGAATACTTGGAAGAGGTTCAGTGGAGATGACCTTCGCTATTTTTCGTAATAAAATCAGTGTGGCCATGATAACAAAACACTTTGCTAAAGACACGTTTCGCTAGTAGCTTCTTCAGTCGAACCAAGTTACTGTGTAGTGGAAAAATCTGTGGTCGAAAGGAACGTTTCGTCTAACACTCCGGCAGATATCTTCAGAGGAGTATGCGTTGATTGCGAGGACGAAGATAGTATCGCATATTTATACTAGTAGGTGCTGGGAGTGAGGTGTCTCTCGTACAAACTCTGACAGAATTTGTTTGTAAAAGAATCTCAATAAAGGCAATGGTAACTGATGATCCCTTCTAGTAAGCTTCATCAATATATGACTTCCATATGTGAGTTTTTATATATTGACTCAGTTTTGATTATATTTGCTGACAATTTGTGCAACATACTACAAACACATTTTAATTTTCCAAAATCAATTTCCGAAACCAATCACAGTCCGACTACCGAAAAAAATCTGCTTCAAATTGGTAATTATAATAGCGCGGAACGGACACTAGATTTAATTTATGCAAATACTGAATCATAAATAATATATTGAAATTGTTAGGCTGGTAATAAATTATGTTTATTATTAAGGGTTATGTTGCTGTCAAACCGATCTGAAATGAAATTCGAATTGGAATGCATTTTCCTGCAACAGTCCGCGAATTTCACCCTTACAAACGAAATCCAAATGGATCGAGGAAGTTTCGATTGGAAAGCGGCTCACATGGAACGAAATAACGCACTGCACAATGTTGCCAATGCTGATTCAGAAACTTATTCACAGATCTTGGTGTTGAAAGCACCCACATGTAATACTTGCAAACTCTATTTCCATTATTTCAAGAGAATATAGTGATATAATAAGGGTGTACTTAGCCAATAACCTGAAATTTATTTCAATTCGTATAAAAACCAAAGATGAAAATTATATAATACTTATATAAAAAATAAAAATAAGAATAACAAATATTTATACTCATACGTTTCTTGCCCTTATGCAGAATTCAAAGGTATTTACTCTTTGTCCGTTTCCTTCAATACTGGTACAACACTAAAATCCAAAGTTTGGTTTTGTGATTGATGTAGTAATATAGAAAAGTGCATTAAAAGAACATTTCTGAATAATAATATCATCTATTCTGCGACAAAATAGAAAGCAATTGGTGTATAGCTAGTGTATAGCTCTATTTCAATAATGAATGTCTGAAATCAACTCTAACGCCGGTTTCTTAAATTTACATTCGAACTCGAATTTTTTATGAATATATATTCTATAATGAATATATATATGGATATGCGTTTGTAATAATTGACATTTCGTATAGCCATCTATAAAAGGCATTCTCTTTTTCATGTAGAATACCATTTATTTCTTGCACATTGGCAACCATGCACTGGACGCATATATTGCACAATATCGAACACCACCATCGGAGACTAGAGGGTCTAATTTTCCTATATATGCGTACAAATTCAAATCAGAAATCATTGCTTGTTACCTTCCTGGACAGCAGAATGTATACTGTACAGAATGCGGGACAAAACTACATGTGTTATTATAATGGGCCTTGAGACATACGTTAAGTCGTGATGTTGGTTATTCAAGTGAATTAGTCAATTTCGGTAATGGATTTGGAGAGACAGAAACTGTCTCGGTTTTTCAATTTTTGACTAGAACTATGCCTGTGTTGTTTTGAAGTAATTTGAAATATATGTATATTCAGATACAGACATGCAGGTTACTGAAAAAAAACCTGCCGAAACTGTTTAATTTTTTATTGATTTTTTGGATATCATGTGGATATGCTGTGGAGTTCAATACTAGGAATAATAAGAAAATCATCATTTCATTCATGATAATAATTATACAATTTGCACGATAAATTTTATCTGAGACTCATTTTGTATTACCGTAGGTGATTACGAAACTCAATTAGATAAATGATTAAATCTGGCAGAACAGGTAGATTTCGAAAAAACAATTACAATACAACATTACTTCTAGCAAAACAGTTAATTCATAAATATATTAACTATTGGCATTTCATACCAAAACTCAATCAGATAAATTATTAATTCTGTCACAACAGGTAGATGTTGAAAAACCCATTACAATACACGATAACTACGGAGAAATAGATGATTTATAAATATGTCTATTATTGACAAACAAGTTCAACAATGGCGAATGAATAACTTCTTGTTGGTCTTCCACTATCAAATTTGATTTGTAAAGATCCCAGCAGGTTTGATTTTTGTAGTTGTTCTCTAAAAAGTGGAATTGATTTTCTTTACTTGAAAATTTCTATGTTCGGAGATAAAGTTTTTTGAAATCCTTTTGGCCTGATTCACGTGTTATTGTGGATTAGGCCAGTGTTACCAATTAGTTTATGTATTACCAGTCTCATTACGATATTATCAGTTTTTTCTAAAATTCTAGAACGACTGATGCATAAAAGATGAACCGATTATTAGGAAAGCAATAATATTTTATGTAGTGATCAGTATGGTTTTCGCAGGTCTAGAGATATAGAGGCAGCAGGAATGGATGTTGTTTCAAAAATTCAAACTGAAATCGACAATGATAAAAATGTTGCCTCTTGTCTTTAGGTTTTCGTAAAGCTTTCAATACTGTACATCATGATATATTGATCTCAGAACTAAACAATTTTGGCATTAGAGGGAATATCCTTAATTGGTTTGTAAATCATATAGGTAATAGACAACAATATGTTTGCATATTTCCACCATTAATATGGAAGTGTCCAATATCCATATAGTCTTTTTGAACTGAAATTACTTTTTCAATTATTTTCTGCTATTCTTCTTCGGTAATATTAGATACTTCTTCTTTAATTAGCTCTATTACCCTGTTATCAAATTTAGGAAAATTATTTTTACGCCTGATGCTTTGTTTCAATTTTCCCCAAATCAACTCGATGGAATTGAAAACACAAAAATAGGGGGAAAGTCTCAGTATGGTGTGTCCATACTCTCTGTGTTTCAATATTCAATTGCATCCGAATCTTATTCACTGGTATCTTTTTTTCGCATTGTTCACCATCGCTGTTGGAAATCACTACACTGGAATAAGTCTGCGTTGTTATCACACTCGTTATTACTATTAGTACTTGTCCAAGGACGCCATATTTTAAACAGATAACAAAAATTTTAAGTAATCATAACTGTGCCAATATCGAATTCGAACACTCAAGCGATCAGATGCTGAACTAAAAATTCATGAGACAACGGACGATAACAATTCTTGCATTCACCGATATCTATTCGTCACTGTAACATAATTTCAAATTTAATTTTATGACTCTTCAGCCAATCATAAAACTCGGTTAGTAGCAAGTATCCAAAACGAATCGTCAATTCTAGAGTCCACGTGGACTAGCTGGCAGGTGGTTCATTTTTTTTCATTGTTTTTTACGGCGTTTGATAAAGCCGACACTCTTTAAGAGCGCACAATATCGGTTACAAGGACTATACCTTTGTTTTTTATAGACATACTTTCCAATCTGATTCTTCACCAAAGATTGTGGTACCCCCACAGCTGTTTATGTCAGAAACACTGTTGTAGCTCCACAGTGTGTCTGATAGACTCCTTAGCTATTTCGTTATCCCTGATACCCAGGTATCCTAGCACCAGTATAGAGTCAATGAAAAAAAAATATGAATCATGTTCTCAACATTTTCAAATCTCCTGTTATTTATATTTGTTAATAATCATAATTCCATTTTGATTTTGATTTCGTTTATAAAATTTTGTATTTGAATATATCATTTTCTCCTTATTTGAATTTGTTTAGCAAAATTTCATACTCCATTCGTAAGTGTACCCTTTCAGACCTTCATGGAGAAACGTTGTCGGATGAAAAATAAGATTTTTTCCCAAATGAAATTGGTATGTTTCTCTTTATAGACTGATTGAACTAGCCAAAGACGAATCCATTGTAAGGGGCCAAGATTTCTTCACTGTACTACAATATATTTCGGCAAATCCTCAGGGAACTGAACTAGTTTGGACATGGGTCAGGTAAATGATTTAAAAAATATGTGTTAATTTTTATTTATGTTCACTTTTGTTCTAGAGAAAACTGGGAATACTTGGTGGGCAGGTTCACTTTGAATGACCGATATTTGGGTTCTTTAATTCCTGCCATAACGGGAAGATTTGCATCTGAAGAAAAAATAACAGAGGTGAGTTGAAAGTTTTGGTAAAATAGTGACAATGAAATAACAAAGTACACTTTTCACATTACAACAAAATGAAAGAATAAAACATCCATCAAAACCAACAAAAAATCAAATTCGATAAAAACTCGAAAGAGAAATTCCCTATGTATGATATCATATGCTGAAATCGCAGCAACCTCATTCCCCTGGGCGGGGGGGTGTTATTTAGATTGGATCGTATCGCTTCGTCTGTAAGACAGCAAATAAGGAACACGCATTCCCTGGGGCTTCAGCACGTATTCTTCCTGCACGGTCTTGACCTAAGAATCATCGTACCTTATCCAGCAGATGTAGCCTGCGTGGAAGGCATCGGTCACGTAGTGTCAAATGTTGGCATTTTTGCCTTCGTGGTAAACGACGGCGAATAGCTTGTACTGCTTCTCTGTTGGAGAGTGTGTATTCGACGATACCAGTGTCGAATCAATCTTCAAGTCGAATTCAAACTCCAAAGGCTTGATAATCTTCGTGCAACCGTCGTGGCTGTATTCGAAAAACTTCAGATGCAGTATGAGGATAACAGGAAGTTGTTTGCAGAACATAATATGCTCCCACGCTTCGACCTTCTCGTTAGTTTTCGACGAAGTCGACCCCTCTAAACTGTTCTTGGAGACGAGTACTTTGAGCGCTTCTCTGACAGTCTTCACTTTCTCAATGTTGAGTGGCAGGGTGAGGAAAAGCTGGATATTCTCAGTAATGTGGTCCCCAGTACGCTGAATGTTCGACTCTAGTTGCCCCCCGAAGATGTCATTTATCGGTGTACTGATGGAGTCGATCCTTCTGGTTGAATGTCCTTCATTTTTCGATTCCATTACGTTCCATTCATTATTCGACTCATTGCTCAAAGCAGAGTCAACGAGAGATTTTTCACCTTCAGTGTGATACTCTCGATCAAATCAGTCCGCATGTTATGTAACATTTTATAAATCCAAGTCGGACCAAATGGGATGCCAGTGTTGATTATGATTTATTGATCACTCTTGACATTTTTATCCAATCTCCAATCTTTCGTCCTAATAGAAGGTAAGTAAACAAATTGCTTCACAAAACGACACATTCCAAATATAACCTGGGTGGATTTCATTCTCTCTCACGATGAGGTGTTTTTGCTCAGATTGTTCAGTTCAGAGTGGTGAACATGCAATCAGGGCTTGCAAAATCGAGTTGATGTAGCAGTAATTGCTTTGATTAAACAGACCCCTTGGCTGTAAGTTCACTGCCCGACCGTCGATCGTATATGAAGATAAAAACGTGCCCATCCTATAACAGTCTGGATCTACAAACTGTTAGGACCTACTGGAATGCTTGAAGGGCATATGAGAAGATTATTGTGAAACTCGTCTTCAGCGCCCTGATCAATGGCGCCTTCGCCAAAATTGTTGACGGGTTCAGACTTTGGCTTTGGCTTATGTTGGTGGTTATGTTGGTGAAGATTCGGCTATTGCTTGAATCACAGAAAATTTTTTCTGGGTTTGAACATTTTTTCTCTTCTGCATCCGTCTTTTTATAATGTTGAAACTGTTAGTGCTCGATTTGCCTGTTGAGTCTTCTACCACAATTTTTTTGGAAATATGGTGTGATTTACTTTCATTACCGTTTGGATAATTTTCAGTGGAAGGAGCTGGGAAGAAATATATTGTATCAGAACAATTTTGTGGGCGAAAGAAAATTTCATCAAGACTTTGAGAAGAAGAGATAGTGCCAAGAATTGATGCCGCATTTTCTCTCTGAATTGCAATGTTGATTCGTTGTATTGAAAATTATCTTGCTCTAGAATACCCTGTTACTGATTTTAGTTTTCGACCAATATCTCTAAAAAATCGAAAGCAAAGGAACCAAGGCTACTGAATGATTCGATGGCGATTGGATGAAAAATATATCGATCTTCCAGACAATTGTATTTCCGCCGGTTTATTTTTTCAGCATATTCAGCGGCTTCACCAGCAGTTTGCGAAGTTGAATTGACATGAGATCGAGCCGAAGTATTAATACAGGTGAAGTCCCATATCAAAGGTTTTCCATGTCTTCAAAAAATGAGAGACATTCCATCAGGACGTTTTCCATCATCTCGGCTGATTCCCAGAGGTTCAATCAGAGAAGGGATATTAGCTGTTGACAATGCACGTTTAATGTCGGGAGAAGCGTCCCGCACTAAATATACAACCGAGGCCATGAGTACCCTTTTCATCAACCACGAAACCACACCGAAATTTGTGATTAACACAGATCAAAGATTCTAAACAAATACCTATTGAAATACTGAAACTTTCGTCATCTAATAATGTTCCCAAAGATGCAACGAGGAGTGCGTTGAAACAGGCTCCAGATTCCTTGGTTGTTAAAGCTTTGAGGCGAGCCTTATCTGCATATTAATTGATGCTAATCTTTTAAAACTGATAACATTCAGATGTGACTAATTAAAATTAATGGAAAAAATAATCTGTATATCTAAACCAAATTATATTCACACAGCATTTATTTGAAT
>WOGR01004288.1:0-14885 GCA_015342045.1 Leptinotarsa lineolata | reverse complement strand
TTGTTTTCCAAGAACTCTATTACAGAGTCAAATAGATTGTAAAATCGAGTCAGACAGTTACCTCTTGATAACCAACGCACTTCTGTGAATTCTGTGTGAAATAGCAATCGGTTGAAATCTTCATCATTAGCAACACAAAGCTTACTAAATAATCTGTCATTTGAAGAGCTGTTTCGTATTTCATTGACTGCTTTGATGATATATTGCAGTGATTGAGAAAGGCGCTCACTCAAATTTCTCGCAACCAAATGTTGCCTATGAATGACGCAATGTACAGCGAGCACATCTGAAATTTTATTTTTTAGCTACAGGTACACTCTCATCCAAAATTTCTCTCTCCAACTAGTAGGGTAGGGAATATTTAATAGTTGTTGATCCTATCTGCATTCGCTAGAGGATTTTCCCAAGTCAAAGTTTAATTTGTCCTATACATCTGTTCAGCACCAAGTTCTTTAACAATACGTCAATATATTTTGTTTATTATATCTTGTTGAACATCCGATCGTTGATAAAGTAGAAGTCTCCATCATACAGATGACCTTGGACCAATTGCTCTATCTTCAGAATAAAAATTATAAGGCTTTGATCATGCAAAGTCAACACAATAACGAAAATTCCAACTGACACTGTCGGACTCTTGGTATAAAGAGTGATATAGAGTAGCAGAAAACCATTGTTGTTTCCTTGGTATTGATATTGATAATGACAATAAAGACAGATATTTTCATCTGGGTTTTTTTCAGCGGATTCTTGGATCTAAGTAGTTTCAATGTGTCTGGATTGAAAGCCTTTGACCTGAAAATCAATTTTATCTTCGGCCTAATACCTGACGATCTCAATTTCAACTTGAAAAGGTTGGAAATAGATACTGATTATGTTATGAGCATGCCCTTATTCCATTTGAACTGGTTGAAGTTATTCGGACTAGGAAATTTCCAGTAAGTATGTCCTTCGGTACAAAAGTTAAGTACTGAACAGCCAGTAACCCTGTTTATTTATATTATGTGAATTTCATTTTTCAGTTTAACTTTATCTGATTTGAGCATGAACGCTTCAATTTCCATCGATCTGAAAAATCCACTGAGTAAACTGAAGCTAAATTTGGGTGATGCGCAGGTAAGTGTATATTTACAAAGAACTGATTTTGTTGTTGCATCCTACAGGCCATTTTCGGGTTCATCGGGAAAATCAATGTAGTCACCTACAATGAGGAACCCAAAAAGTAGAGAATCTCAAGATCATACCGACTTGTCACTCACATCACAGAGAGATGTGAGTGATCATTGATAAATTATTTTTACGCCTGATGCTTTGTTTCAAGTTTCCCCAAATCAACTCGATGGGAATAAAAACACAAAAATAGGGGGAAGCCTCAGTATAGTGTATCCATACTTTTCAGCAATACTCTCAAGGGCATACACTTTTTCGAATGTTTTTGTCTGTAAAACTTCAAGTAGCTGGTTTTTGGTATAGTAATCTTCAAAATACAAATTGTTATCCATTAACATCTGAAGGTTTTGGTAATCCTGTATCACATCGCGTCTTGCATTCATAAGGTTTGTTTTTGACTGTTTTCCGTACAGTTGAGCAAGGAATTTCGGTCAAATCTGATGTTTGTAATCGTTTGTTTTCCTCGATACCAAACTTGAGATGTAGATTTTTATATACATACTCTCTGTGTTTCAATATTCGAAAGCATCCAAATCTTATTCACTGGTATTTCTTTTTCGCATTGTTCACCATGCTATTGGAATCACTACACTGGAAAAAGTCTGCGTTGTTATCATACTCGTTATTACTATTAGTACTTGTCCAAGGACATCACATTTTAAACAGATAACAATTTTTCTCATCCTTTCCGACAATCTTCTGATGTTGGCAACTCCTTTCGAGGGACTTGTTCCACCATCACTGCACCATCTGAAGACGAGGACCTGGAAGATAGAACGTACTTACGAGGATGCTGTGTACGGAACTACTATTTTCAACTGATGAATGATTCATTTACGCTAGATGAGAAACTGCCAATGGGATTGTCACTTTCACCAGTTTTATCTAACATACATATTGAGTGGTTTGAAGCTCTGGACAAAAGAAGAGTCTGGTTGAGATACGTTGACGACACCACCTCAATACAGAGCTAGACACCTTTCTGAAGCATATCAACTACAGCGTCGTACAACCTGGAGAAGTGCCATTCTTAGTCGTATTGGTCGTATTGGTGAAGAGGACCGACACTTGCTGGGAAACATCTGTATATCGAAAACCCACTCATACGGGACAGTATCCCAATGATGAATCCAGCCACCATCAATCTACCAAAAGAGGAATCATCAAAACTCTAGTGGATCGTGCTTTCGGCCTCTGTAATACGAAGGAAAGCCTCCAGAAGGAACTAGGCTTCATCAGAAAATATCTTCAACGGAATGGTTAATCCAAAATGTAATCTGAACGGAAATAATTCTATATATGGGGTTTCCTCAAGCAGATTTGCTAGTTCGTCGTCTTTTTAAATGACCTGGGATATATTTTGCATAACCTCGACTATATTTCTGTTAAAATATTTTCCACAATGGATTGTGTGAAGTTTCGAAACAACCTTGTTATACTTTGTGTTTCCACTGACGCGATTACAGTAATTATTACGTATTTCGAAATTTGTGAGACGATTTTTTGACATTCCTTCAATTTCAAACCAAAACTAACAATTAACAGCGAGAACTATTAACGAAGTGGATATATACAAAAAGAGAAACTATTACAATAGAATGTTTACATCAATTATAATCATGTAAACATTCCAGGAATGCCGGAATGTAGATTAATATGGATAGAATGCTCAATGAAAACAATCACTGAACCATATTTAGCTGTACGTTAAAATTGACGACGTTGCCACGACAATAAAATAGCTTGGGTATTGTTCCATAATCGTGGAAAGTATTTGAGGAGGGATCAGTTTTTATTTGTCGATAATATAAATATAAAGGCATGCTATACAGAGTACTTATGATCTTATCTTTGACAATAGATTTATCTTTACTGTATGTTACATATCGCTGATACCGAGATATTTATCAGATACAGAAAATACTCACATTATGAAGTGTCACGCCAAATTTCAATCATCATTATTTTGACGAGATTGGTACAAAAACTGTGAAAAAATGATTTTGATGGTTACAACTTTTGATCATTCGCATGTTAATGACACTACTTAATTTACTTAATTTTGATACTTCCCTCGATGCATAAAAACAATGAAAAAGTTGAAGAATAGGCAGTTTTCCTACGAATTGAATGCACTAAACCTGTTCAACCGGCTACACAGCTTATAGTACCGACGAAATGGTGAACTGTTCAAGGTATCTCCATTGAAATAAATCTGGAGGGCTTGAATCTGGAGAATGTGGGGTCATTCAATTGGTACTCAACGACCATTCTATTGCAATCATCATTTTTTGCCGAGAACGGTACAAAAATTGCGATGAAAATAATTAAGATGTTTACAACTTGTGATCTTTCGCATGTTGGAGACACTCCTTAATTTTGATGCTTTCTTCAATGCATAAAAACGATGAAAAAGTTGAAGAACAGGCAGTTTTCCTGCGAATTGAATGCACTAGACCTATTTAACCGACTACACAGCTTCTGGTACTGACAAAATGGCGTTGTAATGTTTTATGAACTGTTCAAGGTATCTCCATTGAAATAAATCTGGAGGGCTTGAATCGGGAGAATGTGGGGGTCATTCAAATAGTACTCTTCGACCACTCGATCTAGCAGAGATTCTTTCGTTGTTAAGTGAAAGAAAATAGTGCTGTTGAAACCTTCAAGTTAACAAAGCAACTTAGATAGATAGCACTTTATTTCCAACAAGCCTTAGTGTTAATTATCAAGAATTTGTCGTGAAAGAAAAATTATTATCGTGCTCCTCCGTTTTAGGTATTTTTTGCTAATGTTATTCGACAAAAATTAGTAAAGCGGGCCCTAACATGGTCGTATTATTGAAGCAGTATGGATTCTGATCAATGTGTAGGGAGTATATTGAAACAATATTTATGGTAATAATATTGATGAAAATGAAAGAGGATACACTATATCGATCCTAGGAAAAAGTGGATGAGAACTAAAATTGCAGGAAATTCAATTAAAAAAAAACTTTTGTAATAACTATTTCGTGTAAAATTTTAAATGAACGAGTTATTCAATAAACAAAAATCAACCCTTAAATTCAAGATGGCGGATGTCGCAACGGGTTTGGTACTGCGGGAACTTAAACTTATAATGCCAGTAAAAAGTTTCGATAGAAAATTGCCAGTGAAAATTTTTGCATCGTCAAATCCTAATTCGACTGGGCTAAACTTGATTTAGCTGTCTCGGAAAAATATATAGACTCGCAGCGATGAAATATAATATTGCCGTGTCAACATCTGGAGATGAAATAAATAAAGCGATTATTTCGATGACGACATACCGCGAAATAAAACACAGCGGAATTGTAGAATAACATTCGCGTCTGCCATTATATTCAGATGGACACTTCAATGCCGAATCGATTTATTTTCATTCTCTCTCAACATTTTCGATAAGGATGTACCAAATAAAATGATGAGTAAAGATTTACCCACGACTTTTTCGTGAATGAATTGGGGGTTATAGTTAGGGTAGTAGTTTTGTTGGGCTTCGCGTAAGCATATATAGGGTCTTCAACAGGGACTGTCCAACTGGTTGCCAACACGTGTGAACAAAAACATTTTCGGGCAATATACTGCACGAATCGTCCTACAGAGAGGACTATTCGCAATGTGGTGAATAAATTTGAGCCCACTTGTTCAGTAAACGATCGACCAACATCCGTACGTCGACGAAACGCAAGATCTGCCGAAAACATCGCCGCTGTCTGTGATAGTGTGCAGGAGAATCCGAGGCAGTCGATTTCGCGTCGCTCACACGAACTCTGCCTTTCGCAGACCACAACTTAGCGAATTTTGCGTCGTGACTTAGGCCTGCACCTCTCCAAAATTCAACTGATCCAGGAACTGAAGGTAAACGTCCATAGACAAAGACGTGTGCTCACTGAATAGGCTCTGGAGCAGTTGGCAACTGACCCTAATTTTCATTGAAAAATCATCTTTGGCGATGAGGCCCATTTCTGGATGAATGGGTACGTGAACAAACAAAATTGTCGTATTTGGGACGATATCAATCCACATGAGATCCAAGAGCGTCCAATGCATCCCGAAAAAGTGACTGTTTGGTGTGGATTTTGGGCTGGCGGCTTCATCGGTCCATATTTCTTTGAGAACGACTTTAGCCAGGCCATCATTGTCAACGGCGCGCACTATAGGTCGATGGATTACCAACTTTTTTTGGCCTGAATTGGATGATCCGGACACCAACGACGTGTGGTTTCAACAACCAACAACAACCAAAACTGTCCTCAAAACCAACATAACCCATGGTATCAGTCAAATTTAGCCTGATTTGTACGACAGAGTCATGGAAAATTGGACGTTTCGGATGCGCTCCACCCCGAGAAGCCGTGGCGGACATTTGAACGATGTTATGTTCCACACATAATGGCATCAATATCTTCTAAACGAATAAAAAATTTCGATATCTCACACACTTCGTTTTATTTGAATTTAAAAATAGGAAGCGCTTAATAAAAGACACTATATATTCATCTTGAATATCAGCGACAACTAAAATTAATTCTTACAAAATGTATTACATGTGTTGATATTCAATTCCAATTTTTGTGAAAATATTGAACGGAATATATTTGAATAGTTTTTCTTTCATTTCTTTTCGGTACTGTTTCTGCTATGGAGTTCATTTTTCATCTTCTCTCTGGTAAAACATGCTTTGGACTGTGTGAATTTCAGGTTGTTTGGGTGAATCGGATGTAATTAGAGGACTGAATCAGTTCGACGCCTCCCCAACTTTTGGGGCAAGAAGACAAATCGGTCAAGTCAAACCTAGAAATTTAGAAGTAGTGGTAACTGCAAAAAATATGTTCGACGTCAAAGATATGGATGACTCAAATGATTCTTGTGATAGCATTTCAGCGCCTCCTTTGCCTCAATTGCCTAGCGCATTTCATTCCTCGGGAGACAATAGAAACAAGTAAGTTATAAAGATTAAAGAAAAAAAATTCTAGGTTTGAAAATTTTTAATATTGAAAATTGAATGAACATTTTTTGGGTATTGTCACCAAGATTATGTTTCTTAAGACAATGAATATACATATATCTCTATTGAAAAATTCATTTTCCTTACATCGAATATACATGTTTTTAAAATGTTTATATTTGCTTACCTATTAATTTTTAGTTCGTATCAGTCTACTGGCTTGGTTCGAGAACGCACTTTGGAGTACCAGAGATTGTTGGATAGGGATCAACGAGTGCGAAAAGTATCGAAAACTTCTTCTGAAGGTTTCAGCGATGATTACGGAGAGGAAGAAAAGACTTATAGAGATACGTGCAGAAATGAGAAATCATTTGTAAAACCGTTTTCGCATCCGACATTTCTCAAATCTAGGAATAATCAGCTTAAGTCTGATTCGAGTCCTCCTAGTTCGGACGAACAAGAGTGGGTGAGTTATTTCAAGCGAACAATATTAGTCATTTTATGCAGAGACATGAATACATTTCTGTTGAAAATACAAAAGCCAGTATAGGGTTTATCATTAAAAAATGTGAAAACTTCCAAGAAAGGAAGGAAGAGGATAAATGCAATATTCATACGGCCATAGAAATTTCATTTAAATTGAAAAAGCAAAGTTTCTAGAAGTGATTAGTTTTCCTGAAAATATTACCTTATCAATTTGAATATAGGATTGAGTCTTCAAAAGTACCTTTTTATCAATGCATTTGCTTTTCAATATTTTCAATATCTTTCGAATTTTGACATATTTCAACTCAATAAATCTGAAATGATTTGTATCCAATGAAAAATTACTCTGTTGAATTTTCAGGCTCATGGGGGTGAAGCGATGGCAGACGATGTCAGTTTTTCTTTAAGTTCTAGTGATGAGAGTAAAGACAAGAACCACGAAAGTTCCGTCCCGATATCTACGGTTGTGATTGGGTCAGCGATTCAAAGCTTGATGAGCGGATCCTTGTCGAAAGCGTTCACTTCTAGTGCCTCTAAGGAGGTGAAAAATGTTATGTTGACCATCGAGGATCCTAAGTTTGCCGCCGTAGCAGCTGCTAGTAATCAAGGTAATTTTCGACCTTTTGAGAATATTGTGGTTTTCCTATTAGAAAAGTGGAAATGTTAAAATTCAGAACTGACTGAAAGTCATTCATTGAACACCAATCCAATCCGTCTTAAGTCTACCAACTCCTGTAGAACTTATTTATATAAAAGCAAATATTTACTTTACGATTTACATACTAGAGTCTGTATCATATGTCAAAAATAATTTCAGTATGATTAGTGAATGTGCATCAGCATAATACTCTTCATAAAAGTTTATTGAATTCTGATATGATAAATCAAAGTTGACTTTCATTCAAAAATGATTCGTTGCTGAACAATAGGAATCACACGTTAAAAGGTAAAACCTCGCTAGTCCTTAGCTCGCACAAGTTTCTCAACTTCTGAGAGTTGTCATTCGTATGGTTGCGACAGCTAATTAACGGAAAAACAGATTTTAACAGACAGGACAGAATAACAATTTATAATAACTTTCCTCTGTTCCTGAGGCATAAAAACACAAGTATTTTAGAAAAGCTTCTCGAATTATTTTTAATTTCAAAAGCCAACTATTCACTACAGGAGTTTTATAATAATATTGATGAGTTCAATTGATTAGATATCTGTATTCCTGCCTGTATGTGTATTAATGTATTCCAATTATATGTACTTGTATTTCTATATTTGTATTGTTTCTGACTCCTACGCCTATTTTGGCACATTGAATAAAGGTTATTAAATATCAACAAATGAAATTCCGAAAAAGGTTAACTCATTAAAATTCAAGGTTGACGATAGGTTTGCCCGCGTTTTCCTCGTATCAGAAATCTTGTTACTAATATTTGGTTCCGTCCCACTGTGAGTAGTGTTCTATGCTATCTATTTTCTATTTTCCGCACAACAAAATCTTTGGTTCTGTGATATTCCGTCGTTCCATGAGTTGTAGTCTGACATTAAGTGTCCCGTGAGTATTTTCGGTTATGAATTTGATTGGCTAAATTCAAATGTTCCAAAAATGCATTGCACCAGTAATATGGTTAGAATTCGACACTTGTGGGGGACATAAACAATAGAATTTCAACTTGATAGGTTAACGGCTTTGATTGTTGATTTCAGGTAAAAAGTATAAAAATTTTTTTGTGTAACGGTTTATTGTTAATAGTATTTTTTTGAATGATCGGCAATTATTGTGCAAGATGAATTCGTGAATTGTTTCCTTACTATCAGTGAGTAGTACTCCTGCAAAATGCATGTATTTTCTGGATTAAAAAGTGACAATTGAAAACTTGACTGTCAGTTTCTTCATTAATAATTGCGTGTCACTGTTGATAATGATGAATTTGTTGATGTCATTTTGAAAAAGTAACTCAAGGTAACATGAAGCGGAATCCCTATTACAGACCCATATTTTTTGCAGCATCCTTGCTTGATGACGAAACTTTATTATCTCCCGCTGACAGTATAAGCTATTCGGACTCTGAAGAAATTAGGCGAAAGTTGAACCGCAGTTCGTCCAACTCCAAAGATATCAATGAGAAATTGACGCCGCCTTCTCCTGGCACTCCAACGAATGCATCAAATTCATTATCTCTTTCAGACGGTAAGGAAAAGCAAGCCTTCTTTCCTTTCTTGATAAAATTAGAGTTTATAATGTAGGTAAAGAAGATTTTTTGATAGACGACGAGATTGCCGACCAACCGGCTCTCATTTTCGAAGACACTTTATCGATGCCTCAGGAGAACAGCTCTGAAACAATCATGGAATCGACTCCAAAACCAAAGCGGAAAGTTCCAGCAGGTTTCGAAGGGAGCCCCTTGAGCTCCAGGAGAGGAAAGTTCTTACAGAACAGGACGGGGTCGTTGGACACTTTATCCCCCTGTGAGAGCATAGCCAGTGATGATCTCATGATGGACTTTTATTTGAGTCAAAGTAGTGGCTTGGATGATTGTGACGGGTGAGTTACAAATATATTTTCTGGAAATTTGAATGATTATTGGTTTCTGTGTGTTCCAGTCAGAGTAGTGGGTATCCGTCAATAAATGATACCTTGATCCAGAAAAGTGAAAGTGAAAATGCCAGCCGAGGATTGAGGGATTGGAACAGTCTTCTTGGAAGAAGCTCGGGCCAAGAAAAGCAAAAAAGAAGGTTAGTGGTATTGTGATTTCTATTTTTCATAGCAAATTATGAATTGTTTTGTTTTATTCATCAAAAGCCAGCTGTTGCTAGGAATTTCAACTTGAGACCTTCTTTTTGAACCAGAAGATAATTAAGTTTTTTCACCATTGACTTAACGTATGTATAAAGGGGTGTTCATTTGTTGCCTGTTCTTCATCTTACTGCTTCTTCATGAGGTGCTACAGATGACCACCTGGAAAAACCACTTATATTCCATCATCCCTGAAAATCTACACAAAATTTACATGAATTTAAAAATATTCATGTTCGTAGTTGTGTATTTCAAATAATGAATATACTTTTAACTTTTATGTATACTGAATTACAAACAAGTTAGTGTTTCCATCTTTCTATTTCCATACCATATATTCTTCAAGGAAAATCAAACAAATGCGAATAAGTTTAATGGACGAAGACTAATAGACATTCACTAGTGAATCCATGCACATTAAAATTTACTAAATAAATAAAGTGATGGCGATGTTAGTGCTCCTAGAGCCATCGACAAAGACTCAATATAAGAATATCAAAGGGAAATGCGGTGTTGATGTTTGATGTTCGTCTCATTTGAAACAAACTGTAATTTTTGTGAATCTTCATTTGAGCGATTGAGCTGGGCAACATGTTTATGTTCAGATCACTGTTGAGGGAGCAATTCAGCTTTAAGTTTACTTTTGAATGTCGTTAGTGATTATTTTTTCAAAAAGTTACTGAAAGAATTTTATATTGTTAAAGCATGATACGTGAAGGATCGTTCATAGATAGTGCTGTTTTGATTTGGAATGTTAAAATTATTATCAAATCCAAGTTTTCTCGGATGCATCTGATGTCTAGAAAAAAGTTTTTTCACCAAATAAGTGGGTTGTTATTTTTTTATCAGTTTGTAAATGAAACAAGTGAAATACAATTCTCTTCTGTTTTGCATTTTTAACCCATTTAATTGATTGATTGAAGGGGCCACATTCATGATCTCTGTAATTCAGGCTGAATATCAGTTTAATGCAAGTGCAAGAACCGGTGAGGGATTCCTCATTCAATGTCCAAAGATTGCAAGTGTCAAATTACCCCAAGATAGTCCCCAAAGGGGATCAGTTCAAGTACTTGCAGCTAGACAAGTTGAGTAGACATTTTTGGGTCATTCTTTCAGTGAAATGTTCTGTATTTTCATTGTGGCTATTCAAGTTCATAGGAGCTGATCCTACTTATTTTGTGTCGACAAAACAAACCGTTGTTTTGTCCATGGGCCTTGGTTCAAATCACTTAATGAACCTACCTAGGTATGTCATTCACGGCCAAACCACACACTATATAATGAATAAATGAATCATATCATTCACTCCTAGTTTCAAATCTCAGTAATAATAGAGTTACTCCGAGGATTGTAACTTTGCGAACTTTTGTATTTTGAGGTCATTTGAAATTCTGTTCTTTCATCATGTACGTTATAAGAGCTTCATAGATATGATCTTGTAAAATATGTGTTGGTTTTGGTCCCTCAGGTTGTATCATTTTTTCAGTTGCTTATATTTGTTGAAATGCTGTTTGATTTTGAAACTACCTTTAGAATATATTCCAAAAAAAACCGGTGACATTTTTCACTATGAAAAATCTCACTTGACTGATAAAAGGTTTTAATTGATATGAAAAAGGCTTTTAATGAGTTTATGCAACTGTATTTTAGTCTAGTCGAAACTTTTCATACTCGCTTTTTTGTTATGTATGACTTGGATAAACTTTTGTAAAGAAATACACCTAGCTGATATTTCAATTCATTTACTATTTCATGAATATTTATTTCATTAGTTTATTCTGTGAAATTTTGAGTAGACTTAGAATAGATTTTTCAGTTCAAAACTGAAATGGAGCAAGAACATGACAGTCGTGCATTATAAATGGAGCTTTTCGAAAATACAAATTTACTGAACTTATCTTTTGTTGAGTTATTATGCTTCATGCCACATTCAGCAGAAAAAATTACAATTACATATATTTAAATTATAGGCAACAACTGCGAATCAATTCTAAAAATTTAACTGAAGCAAAGTTATAAAATCATTTAAAATAAAATGCACTTTAAAATGGCATTAATAAAATTTGAAAACATTTTATAGTAGATGGAATTTGAAACGGAAAATTTTCATAAATTTTATGATGTTTGTTGTCTCAGAACTATTCACTTCTGCATTTGCATATACACAATTTTTGCAGTATTTTAGCATGCTGGGGTAGGTTAGGTTAGGTAAAAAGTGAGTGGGTCTATTCGACCCTCCACCGCAACACGCAAGGGTTTATTGTGGCTCACACCTATTCAAACCCGGCCAAATAAACCCAGCTTTTTGACGAAGCCGATTAGTTTGTATGGTGAGTGATCTTTCAGGTCAGATGGTAAGAGTGTGGTTCTAACAAACTCTGAACCTGATTCGGTCCACAGCGAGGCAGACTCTGCTGTTTCATCATATTCCAAACAGAGGCGACACACACTGTCTTCCGACAGTCCGAGTCTCTGCATATGATGATTCAGACGACAGTGACCTAAGGAGGCCCGTAGTTCATCCCTACCAAGGTCCAATAACTGTTTGGTTTCAAGCTTCGAAGGGTGAATGGAAGCTTTAGATTGAGCCAATCCTGGAAAATTTTGCCAGAAGTCGTTAAATCTTCTCGCCATCCAGTTGCTCAATGTTTGTTTGGCAAAACCTAGAGCAATACCAATGACAGGTTCTGGTCCGATAAAGCTCCTTGCAGCACTCTCCTTTGCGAGGGATTCAGCAGCCTCATTGCCTTCCAGACCAGAGTGGCCAGGAATGATTTTGAATAAAATGGCATTAATAAACTTGGAATAAATTTCATAATGGATGGAATTTGAAACGGAAAATCTTTATAATTTGTATGATGTTTGTTGTTTCAGAACAATTCACATCTGTATTTGCATATACATAATTTTTGCAGTTTTTCAGCTTGCTGGGGTAATCAGAACAATCAATTTAACAGAAGAGTCTACGGAGTTCTACTCGGAGAGTAGATGTCGAAAGTTTTTTTCCATTTCTTGGTAATTTCCTAATATAAGAATGTGCAAATTTCAATAAAGTTATTTGAGTAAATAGTCATTCAAACTATTTAAGTTTTTTTCATGGATTCGTGTAAGAGAACGGAGGTAGTTCCCGTAATATTATTCAAGAGTAGTATGAAAAATCTATTCAAAATTTATACCAAAAGGTATTATTTAAAAGAAAAGTGTTTAGAATGTGTTATTCGATAACCTGATGTCATCCACTAAAAAACGATAACCCTTAAAAGTCGAAACTTGTGGGAGCTGAGGATCAACTTTCACATGTCACTTGATTGAATGAGTAGAACTAACCTCGGAACTACTCAAGCTAATTCATCCGCTACCAGATGACAAGTTAATATTCTGTGTTTTGGTTGGTTTCCGGTTTTTGCTGTATCAACTGAAACTGAAAACTTTCAGTTGATACTTCAAGAAGAGTACTTCGACCACGTCACTAAAGATGACTGGCGCAGTTGCAGTCGAAACGTTTGGAGATTATAACCAAAGAGGAACACGGCAAAACCCGGAAACCAACCAAAACATTGACGCCAGTCGTGAAAGCCTATATTCCTATATTAGTTAATATTATGTTGCAAAATCAGTAATTTCACCTTCATATTTGATTAAAAAAATATTTCATACAATAATCATTCATTGATTGATATGCAGAATTCTCTTACACTTTTCTTTATTAATCTATACTTCTAAATGCAAAAGTCACTCACTTAAACTCATTCCTCATCTCTGTTTCTCCGTACTGGTAAGTCCTAGGAAGCTAAAATTGGGTGTATAGATGTTTCTTAGGTCTTGGATGCTCAATAAGAAAGGATTTTGAAATATTCCAACTGGAGCGCCACCCGTATATTTTCGAAGGCTGAAATTTTGTATGTAGGTTCGTTTTATGTTGAAGATGTGCAATAAGAAAGGATTTTCAAATATTTCAACTGGAGTGCCAGCCGTGGAGGGGAAAGGCGCGTTCATAAAATAAAGTTACTTTTTCATCACTGTTTCTCCGTACCGCTACATTTTCGGAGGCTAAAATTTTTTATGTAGGTTCTTTTTATGTTGTAGATGTGCAATAGGATTTTTAAATATTCCAACTGGGGAGCCAGCCGTGGGGGAAAAGGCGCATTCATGAAATAAAGTTACCTTTTCATCACTGTTTCTACATACCGGTATGTTTTTTAAGAATATTTGATAGAGTTTATCCATTAACTAGAAACTTGGGCTCTTGCGGCTTTGTCCTGTGGATAATTAGCTTCTTTTTCTTTTGAGAAAGAATTCAGAAAGTAGCAAATCATGGTCCAAGCTGAAAGATAACACTGGTAGTTCTTCGACAGAATGAATCCAGCACAAACACTGCTTGCACACATCAAAACTGCAACACTCTTCTCGACTTGCCTTTCACCAACCAAGTTGGAGTCATCAGGGAATCTACGGTAAGATTCTTCTCCTGATGACGCCAACGTGCATCGAGAAAAGTTTTACAATTTAGGTGTGGAGGATCATTCTTGCTGAATTTATTCTGCGGATTTATTTTTTCATAATCCAAATGATAAGCATTTTTACCATTTTATAGAATCTTTTTTTAGGAAAATGTTATAATATTTTCAACATTTCAAAATACGTATCAACCTCATTATAAAATTGGACTTTTTCATGCCAGATAAACGAATTTACTAGTTTACCTAATAACATTTCTTGATATTATTCGTGAGCTAATTATTTCTGTTGCTTCTAAAATTGATAGTTTTGAAAGTTGAATTAGAGTTGATAAATGGAGTTTCATAAAGTTATCAATTTTTGTCAAAATTATTGAAGGTTTCTTGAACTTTTATGAGTATTTTAATCTCGCACGATACAAAAAAATATAAAAACTTTATACAGATGTGAAAAGTTCTCAGCTGCAATTTCAATTCTTTTCAAATTGTGGAAGTTGATAATCCGCCGAAAGGTTGATATAAATCTTTGATTTTCTCTGAAAACAAATATTTTGTTCAGTATGAGAAAATAATAAGTGGACATCAGTATTGAATCTGTGCAAGTGCAATGAAGAACAGACTGAAAATAAGTTGTTATCAAAAAGCTACTGCATGTTATAACTTTTTGATTAAGATTCCAATTAGTAATGACATGCTTATACGTTTTGACTTATCTGATTAGTGTTTTATTATCGTCTCATTTATGAATGGGCTTGTTTCATGATTTTTGGTTCACAGTTCATTTGATAGAAATATCAAATTGAAAAACAGTGCACTTTGCTTCAGCTCTCTAAGTACCGTAGTTTTCCCGTAATTCATTATTAAAAATCTGATTTGATAGGCCGATGACGTCATGGCCCTATTCCCGCTTCTTGTTCGATTGACCAATAGGAACAATAGAAATAATCAACATTGCCAAATCGTAAAATTTACGAAACCAATATTTATCAATTTAATTATGGAAGTGTATATGA
>WOGR01004287.1:0-14886 GCA_015342045.1 Leptinotarsa lineolata | reverse complement strand
AAACGGATAGTGTCCGGTAGGTAGCCCTGTAATTGTTCTGAGCCGATCCCTAGTGTATTGAAGTAGTTCTTCGGTTCTTTTCTCGGACGGTTCCCCAATGAAGGTTTTGCTGTGTTTGTTGCCAGTACTCTGTATGCTTCTTATTGATCCATGTTCTGATCTGGTTTCATGCCAATGATTTTAGTATCCCCAGAGCTGGTTCAGGACCTATGTATGAAGTGGATGATCCATGTCTTGCACATTCATCAGCTTTATCATTACTTGTGATTCCTGAATGGCCTGGCACCCAGTACAAAGTTAATTTGTTCGTGTCTGCAAGTTCCTTCAGTTCTTCATAGCATTCCCAGACCAGTCTCGATATTACCTTTAGGTTTGTCAAAGCCCCAAGTGCGCTCTTACTGTTTGTTAAGATATTAATCCTCTCATTTCGTTAAGGTCTCAATTCAATAACCCTTGCACACTGCAAGATAGCATACACCTCCGCCTGAAAGACGGATGTGTATAGACCTAGCGGATAGCTATGGTGTAAATTTCTATCTGCTCGGTATATTCCAGCTCCCGTTCCCTGTTTGGTTTTCGACCCATCTGTATACCAGGTGTTCTTTCCAAACATGTTCTCAGGATGGCTAATGGTCGTCCACTCTTTACGGCTTATCATTTTGGTCGTGAAGTTAGGGTTAAAGGTATACTTCGGTCCGTATATATATTTAGTATGTGCTCCTCCACTACTCCCGAAATTTCTGTTTTGTCCTGTCGACCAACTTGGGTTGGAAGTAAGTTGTCGACCAACCCCAGTCTTTTGCATTCAGCTGATAACCAAACCACACTTGAAACGATATCTTTTACAGGTATATTCGTATAACGCGAATATACCTGTAAAAGATATCGTTGAGTATCCGCTGAGGTTGAAGAAACACAAGCTAACTGCACTTGTTTTTCATTTCGAGTATTTTTAATGAAACATGCATATCAAATCCCATTTAAATATGTTTTTTAGGAGCTTCATACATAGAGAGAAGAATGCAAACTCGGTTGATGATAATTTCTTGTAGAGTTGAATTACTCTATTTAAAATTGTCAGCACTTTGAACTCAATCTTGTTTTTCGAACATTTCGAAAAGTGTTGTTTTAGCCCTTCTGAAAAATGCAGATGCATCACATGCCATGTATCACTATTGAGGTAATTTACTTGCCACCTAAGATGACGAAAAAGAACAAAGTGAAGAAGGAGAGAAAGCAGAAGTATTGGAGGATTATGAATTACACGAATGAATTTCCCAATTTTCTTTTTGATTTACACCGCTTTCATCATTTTCAACTCTTGACAATATCTTTTGTTATTCAACAGTTTCAAATTGAACAGAATCACAACAGATTCGTGGAATAGGCGTACCGGTGCAACCACATCAGAAAAACGCGCTAAGTACACTACCTGGAAGGTGGCGTGAAACTTGTGCATATTAGGACGATTACAACTCTTCCAACTTCTTGAATCGTTATATCTCAGAAAAGGTGACTCTTCAGAAAAAAAGTAGAAGAAGTTATCATCAATGAATTCGCTTTCTTCTCTATGTATGGAACTCCTAAAAAACTACGTGCTCAGATAAGTTTCGATATGCAAGTTTCGTGAAAAATACTCTGAATATAAAACAACTACAATTAGCTTGTCTTCCTCCAACCTCAGCGGCTGCTCATCAACATCTTTTACGGGTATACTCGTATTACCAACTTCAAGTTTGGCTGAGTTATCAGCTAGGCTTAAAAGACTGGGGTGTGAAGTTGGTCGACAATAAATCAAAACCAGTTGAGACTTTTCTTCTATCAGCACCGAAAAAGCAGAAAAGTTGGACTGTTTTATTCTCTAGCATTCGCAAATTGTCAAGGCCGGTCGGGCTCCAATGTTGCACCATCAGTTGAGGTTGCGTTTGATATCAAAGAGGGGACATGCGATGTGCAATTTACTTGCACCCAGGATGAAGAAAAAGAGCAAGGAGAAGGAGAAGAACAAGAAAAGAAAGCAAAATGATCAGAGAATTATGATTCAGACTAATAAATTTCCCAATTTTTTTTTAATTCACACTGTTTTTATTATTTTCAACCCTTGCAAATATTTTTTGTAATTCGATAATTCCAAATTGAACAGATTCATAACAGTTCAGTAAAATAGGCCTACGAAAAAACCACGTTGAAAAAAAAACGCGTTAAGTGCATTACCCCAAAGATAACGTGGAAACTTGTGCATATTATGACGATTACAACTATTCCACATTTTCGAATCGTTATATCTCAGAAACGGTGGTGCTTATGGAAAAAAGTATTTTGAAATTTTTATAGATAATTATCTGGTCTACAATTTTTGTTCAAACTAATATCATGACAAAATGCACCGTTTCGCTGAAAATAGCGGAAAGTCCATTTTTGTGAACTTTTACCACGAGTGAATTTTTTCCAGGTATCAAATCGATGAGAATTTTTTAGATTCCTTCTACAATAATCCTAACAATTTTGAGCTGCATGCGAATTTTTGTACCTCCACACCTATTTTTTGGTCTAATTTGACCTGATAAATCAATCCAAAATATTTCATTTGAAATAAAATCATGTGTCTATCATGTATATACATCTACATATACATTTATATGATCATCACCCGAAATATGAATTTCATACGAACCTAACGAGATATGGTGTTATGATGACGCTTCTAAAACACTCGACTTCGTTTTATGGAAAGTTTTAACGACCTCCCACGAATCATTGAAAGTAAAAATTGGGAATATTTTCCAAACTAAACTGAAAACCGTTCTAGTTAATGGTTGGGTTTACATTACGGTAGAACGTTTGAGTCAACACGATGCTTTCTGATTATATTTGATGTCTTGACAGGAATTAATCTCAATAACAAGACATATTAATATCATTAGCAAGCATGTTACAGTTTTATATCTGCCTATATATATATATATATATCTATTGGTCAAGTCGAGATTTTCACAGAGTTGATTGTAGAGTTTGCTCATTGTAACAACTGGTAACTTGAGTAATATGTTTGTTCTAGAATTTGGTAGATAAAAAGTCAGTTCATTTCTAGAATTAATTCGTGGAATATGAAAGTAGTGGGAGAGTATTTCAGGACAATCAATCAGATTATTCACTAGTTTAGAAATGAAAACTATAAAGTAGCAGGTTCTTCGGTTTTGAGGGGATAATAGATTGATTTGTTCAGTAGTATGCTGTTGTCGATGCCTTGTTCAGGGTAGACTCCTTCTAGCTTGTAAGTAATATATTTCATGTATATGGGTGACCATAAAAGGGGGGCATATTCCAGCCGAGATTTGACGTAGGCATTGAAAAGAGGTAAAAAACTGTCTCTGACACGGAAGTTCTTACAGTTACGATAGATGAGACCTAGCATCCGTTTGGCTGAGCATGTCATTGAGTCATAGTATATGGAGAAACTCAGTTTAGGGTCAAAAGTGATACCAAAATCCCTTTGTTGAGTGCACCAATGATACAAAAAGTCTTTTTGTAAGATTAAGCAGTCCTCTTTTGATAAAATGGACCGAAAAACAAATTATCTGATTCTAACATAAGCTATTCCCGGTAGTTCAGTAAATGTTTGGCCAATCACTAAATCCAAAGGTTGAACGCTATCAGGTACTATAAGAGCATCGACCTCTTCTTGTACTTCATCTATATTTATGAAGATTTTGGTCAGCTGTTTACTCACAGTGCTCTGTCCTTCAAAAACGTACAAGATCTGATGAGTCTCTGAACATTTCAAACGATTGGATATCACTACCGTTTATTTTATTGTGCATACTGCACTTCCAGGATCAACGAAAGCTGGAACAGTAAACAGATTCTGACTTGTCTGATGAATTTCTGAACAGAACCAGCATCGTTTAAAGGTCAATACACCAAAGATTGGGCCTGCAAATTGTCAATATCATTATTTTGTCCTTCATTAACATTGGAACTTATCACACATTGATTTGTACTCTTGGTATAATACTTCTCTATATGACCTCTCTCCTTGCAACGGAAACAAATGACTCTGGAATTAGAAGGTACTCCTTGACTTTCTCTTCTAGTCTCCTTGTTATTTTCTGCAGTGAACGTCACTTTATTTTTGTAATAATTATTTGTTTCATGTACATTTTTATTGTTGTACCAATTAGCTCCTCTACTATAATTTTTTTTTGTTGACAAGTCCGTTACTCGCGTTATCTCCGTTCATGTCTACCGCAAGAACACCGGAAAACATTTACGCTGAATTTGTAATCGCAAAGAAAAATAAACACAATAGTTTTCAATATAATTTCTCAACTTTCTACTTTCAATAGTGACCACTTCTGATTCGTTGGAAATATCTGTAAGGATTTACGGTTTCTGGTTCTGGATGTGTAGAAATGTTTGAAGAAGTTCAATTCAACTTTTAATTCTTGAAAAATACAAGAATAGAACACAATATGTACTTGACAATTCTAAAAACAATCTCATTAACATTTCTCTCAAAGTTTTACATCTACATGTTGAGACAAAATAAATAAATTACAACAGTCGTTGATGAAAAGTGGTAATAATGTATGTATTTTTGACGTGTTGAGTGTCCTATATTATTTTTTGATTTTCGAAAAATTCAAGAAATATTATTATTTTTATTTTTCATGAATGCTCTGAAAGTCGTTTCCTGTCCCGCAGCTTCGATACATTCAGAAGGCACGTCATCATCATCAACCAATGACCGCTTCCTACACCATGAGGTAAATGATCATTTGGTCCGAGAATAGTGTGTCCTAAGCAGATGCAATGAGCCAAAAACTTCATAATTCTGCATTTATTCAGCAGATATTTCTGGCCTACTGCGGCAAACCGTTATGATCTTGAGATCAGAACAGCCATCTATTGAGTTCAGAACAGCCATCTCAACTGAGTGGTTTAGATATAGTCTGCTGACCTCGGAGGGTTTCGATAGATCATTAGTTTACCTTTCACTTCTTGGACCATTTTTGTTCCACATGGCACATTTTTCGTCTGACATTGACTTCAAATGAAAGTTCTACATAACCACCAAATTAAAATACATAACATTGACAGTAGATTCTTGTCACACCGGTTCATACTTAGAGTAATGTTCATACATTACATACATTGATCAACTAACCTGATAGAGTGAAATAACTTTTCCTTCTACTATTCGTGCAACATCCCTAGGAACTAAAAAATTTTGAAGAATGAAAAGGAAGATTGATAGCCTGGCAACATCATCTGAGCTGTTTATAACGACAGAGATATTATCAAATTTTTCCAGTATTATTTTGTGACATCTCAATAGTGCATCTTCTTTGTCCACGGAGAAGAGTTCTCATGATATAATTTCATTAGGTAGATGTGATTAGATTGAATATAATATAATAAAATTACAAAATGACGATCTGTTCAAGCATTTATTATATAAAAATAAAATCTTCTCACCAATCCAACTCTTTCTTGTAATCTTCATAACGATTCGAAAAATGAAGTTGTCTGAGAATTTCCACACCAGAAGAAAAATACTGCCTCTTGACGCGATTTTCGTTAACTAAGTTAGCAATATCAGGAGATAACTGAGACTAAGAAGAAGCAAGAATGCTATTGTCAGCGAAATAATATATTGAATTTTTGATCTTTTCCAGAAGGCAAAAATAGTGTTGGTCACAATATATGGATTCCGTGGGATCACCAAGTGTTATTGGTGAAGACATTCAAGAGAGGCTACCTGTAAGGAACTGTGATTGAGGAAGCTGGAGAATCACGAACAAATACATCTTGATGAGCCGTAATGTTGAATTTCAATCATCGAACCATAATGCTATATACGTTTGAAGTCGTTGGGGGAATATTAATGCTCTCTGCTAGCATTTCCCAGGCTTGGGCTCTCTCATGAAGTTAATGAATTAATCACCTCTCTCTGTAATGTTACGATCATCTAATCATTCACTGAAAATTCTCAAAAAGTTTTTTTCTATACTCTTCATAAAATTCCCCCAATAAATTCAATAAACTGGATATTCTGGAAAGTTTTATGAAAATTCAGGAGATAACTGAGACTGAGAAGAAGCAAGAATGCTATTATCAGCAAAATAATATATTGGATATTTTATGTTTTCTAGTAGGTCAAAAAGTGTTGGACACAATATATGGATTCCTGGAGATCACCAAGTGTACGTGGTGAAGGCATTCGAGAGAGGCTACTTGAAAGGAACTGTGTTTGAAGAAGCTGGAGAATCACGAACAAATACGTCTTGACACGTTATAATATCAAAGTTTATTCAGTGAACCATAATGCTGGATACTTTTGAAGTCGTTGGGAATATCAATACTCTCTGCTAGCATTTTCTCGGCTTGGGCTCTCTCATGAAGTGAATGAATTTCTCACCTCTCTCTGTAACATCATGATCATCTGATCATTCGTTGAATTTTTTCAAAAAGTTGTTTCCCATAAACTCTTCGTAAATTTCCCTCAATAAATTTGATAGACTGGATTTTCTGGAAAGTTTCATGAAAATTCAGGAGATAACTGAACTAAGAAGAGTCAAGACTGCTGTTGTCAGCAACATAATATATTGGATTTTCATTTTTTCCAGCACGTTAAAAAAATGTTGGACACAATATATGGATTCCTGGGGATCACCAAGTGTTATTGGTGAAGGCATTCGAGAGAGGCTACTTGAAAGGAACTGAGTTTGAGGAATTTGGAGAATCACGAACAAATACGACTTAACATGACGTAATATCAAAGTTCAATCAGTGAACCATAATGCTAGAAAAGTTTGAAGTCGTTGGGAATATTAATACTCTCTGCTAGCATTTCCTCGGCTTGGGCTCTCCCATGAAGTGAATGAATTTCTCACCTCTCTCGGTAATGTCACGATAATCCAATCATTCATTGATGATAATTATGAAGAGTTGTATCCTATAAACTATTCATGAACTTTCCTCAATAAATTCAATAAACTGGATATTCTGGAAGAATTCATTGAAATTCGGAATAAAAATTAAGATTTCAATATCACAGTACATGCCAAACACAGATTTTTCTTGTGCTCTTTTTCATCTCAAACAAATCTAACTAGGTTTTGTCCCCGACATCTGAAGAAAAATGGATAGATTCCCTGTCTGTGTGCAATTTTCCTTCAATTCAGGCAGACAACTGTTTCGACCTTTGGGCCAGTGCCGGATCAGCTTGTAAGTCAAACTGCAGTGTACCAGTAATTTATTTGTGAAAAATTTCTGAAAATTTTAGTGAGTAACTAATGAGCTTATGAAGGAGTCTATTTTTTAATTTGTGATGGAAAATACGTAGGTCAAACTGAAATTGCTGTCGAAACTCGTTTCGAAGAGAACATGACTCATATTTTTTTCTCCTAATCTGGAAAAATATAATATCGCTTAATCATAAAATCATCGCTTGAAATCATTGAGCTAAGTATATGGCACTGAATGAAAATTTCTACATAGGTAATCATTGAAAGTGGAGGTTCACTCTGCTAGATATTAATAGATCGAGTTGATGTTCTTAGATTAGCTCAGATTTTTTCCTTTTTCCTGGTGACACCAATTTGGTTGATGAAATGCGTGTCTGGAATTCTGGTGTTTATCAGAAGTATTTTTGTAATATTCAAGGCCTATTTCTGAAACACAGTTACTATGTATTGTTGTCATTAGATAATAAGATAGATATATTTTTCACATTTTTTGTACATTAATTGTATTGACAATTTTAAAATAGAATATCTATTTTAATAACTGACAAATAATATGTTTCATTTCATTGAGTTATGCAGCAGTTATCCGATTATTCAAGAAGTTTTTATACTGTTCCCAAATGATTACTTTGCTAATATCAGATTCAAATTCAAAAATCATAATTGTTCTGAATTCATTTGGTTTATTCCAAAATAATTTTTGAACGGATATATTTTTTCACTGCTGGAAAATCATCAATTCCGTAGCAGTAAAAATGAGTTTACTTATTTTATCGTCTTCAACGACATTTGTCTCCAGGTCTTTTATGATATCGGGGTCAAAGGTTCTGTCTTTATTGACATCGCTCTGATATGGTAAAGCAATGAGACAAGCTTGCCTATTACATTGGCCACAAGCTAGAGGGCACTGCAGCCCCGATTTCCTGCATCCACGTCGCGAACCTCAACCAATCTTGCAGGTGCAATTTCTCTGGGGCATGTGCTAAAATTGTCCAAGAATTCGTTACGCATTGTTCAACCCCATTCCTGGGGTCCCAAATCATGCCCTACCCAAGTTTGAACTTGATAATGAACACGATTCAAATGTTGGTGAGCTGCTGTATTTGTTGGTAGAGTGTTTGATAACTGCACAGATTTATTCAGTTTTGTAGACGTATTGTGCATAACGAAGATGATCGATACTGTCCACAGATTTTGGTGCATTGTAGACTGTTAACAAGATTTGAATTCCATTCTCAAATAATCTTCGAACCGGACAGTTTTCTTTTTCGAATGCTGCTGCAAATTGATCCAAATTCAGCGGTTAATTATTTTTTAATTCAAAGAATCGGCGAAAAATCGATTTTTGTGTCCTTTGACCTTTGATTTCAATTGTCGCGTACACCATATGTAGGTTTTGAGACAACTTCTAGGATATCAAAATATAAGCTCATATAAATTATTGCTGGGTATCTCAAATCCTGAGATACTTACCTAATTTTGACTAAGATGACTGGTGTAGTAAGGTAATATTCCGAGAGGAAGTATTTTATCGATTGTCGTTTTATCAATGCGGAGGCCAACGTTTTACTTCCCACAGTAGCCTTCTCAATTAACTTGGCATGAGGAATTGAGTAATTTGATTAATTACGTCAATCCAAACCTTCAACTTGATTCTTGGTGTTTTCCCGGGATCTACGTCTAGCGTGGACTGTCGCCGACACTCTTCCTAACTGGGTCGGGTAGATAAAGATCTGCACGCCATTTACGCTCTTACTGAATAGTAAAATTGCACCATTCTATTACAACAGTTAATGCTTTCAGGATTCACCATACAGCTACTATGGATTTAGGTGTACCGAGTCACAAGAAGAATCTGTATATTTTACAGACAGAATCAATATCCAATGATTGATTTTTTTCTACTATGGAAGCCGTTCGACTATTTCTCCTAAGTCCCTGCAGCCTCATGGACATACTGTGTTTTTTTTTCATATTTTTTATACAGGTCCTTTACTGAATGTATAGCATATTCTTCAAGCCATAATTTGAGTTGTCCATAAATCTTTTGGCTTCTATGATCCAGTGTCTCCTATAAATCGATTAGTTCAGATCATCTCCTGATGACTCTGAATGGTTGTTGCGTTACAGTTCTTTTGTGAGAAGGGGTGTTTTTGTTGGATTCACAGAAAGTTATTGACACTAACGTAGGACTATTGATATTCCCACATTATACTGGGGGTTGCATACGTGCAGAATAGATTCTTATTCATTCTACTTACTAGTCATTTCATTTACTGTCCCCTGACGAACTAAAAATACGAGCAACAGCACATTGAGGTTAGAATAACGTGTAGGAGAGTGTATTTTAATGATTTTATAGCACACAAAAACGCAATTGTTACTAACAAATCAAGACATTAAGCACTTACTTTTTCGTTATCTCAAAAACTATCGATGAAAATCAAAGATTTTTAAAGAGAAGGAAAACAATAATGAAAAAGTCCCAACTCCTGGATTTCTAGATCAATCATTTATACTTTGAATTCAACGCCAAAATAAGTGTTCAACACACCCATTACATCGCTGTAGAAGACAAAATTCCACAAGGAATACTTTTTTCATATTAAAAAAATATTCAAAAAGTGATGTAAAAAAATATTTTCACAGATTTTATATAATTATCATTTTCGCAACTTACAACAGCAGTAACTGACTCTATGTACAACTTTTATTGATAGTCATAAGTTGATGAATCATTCATTAATAAACATACAGACCTAGTTTATGAAAAAAAATACCAATCTGTTGTAAAAAAATAATTATTGTTGAAATAAAATAATCCTCGTGAAAACTTTTTCAATTGATTTTTCATTTCATATTTCAACAGAATTTTTTTTTCAAAACTCACCTAATTTTTTATTAAATTGGTAATTTGTTAAAAAAAACTTGTTTATATATATTTCATATCGCTTTTTCATAAAACACTCAAACTATTGGAAGTACGATGGTGGACATTCAGATCGAATCGATTTTATAAATAATCAATCATTCTTTGAAATGTTATGGAGACCAAGTTTGTAGCTGTTGTTGTTATAAGATTTTTCCGGGATTTTCGAATTTTTATGACATATAACTTGTAAATACGATAAGGGACATTTGAAACAACTCTGTTCACTATTGAAATATCTGTTGATTGTCTGGAAATTAATATTTTTTTCGAATTCTGGAGTACTAATTCACAGTTTCGAATATAAATGTATTGATGTTCTTGAACAGAATTATGTTATTAGGTTATTTCAAAAATTTTGTCCGTTCGATTGTAATATGTTTTTGTAGCTCCATATCCCAATAAATATCAATTCTACCACCGTATAGAAGTCACCAACAAGTAAGCTCACTCCTGGTCGGCGTCTTTGATGTATCGTGTTAAGATTACATTTTTGCCGGGCTGTGGCAGCGTGTAGTGCGGTAGGAGGGTGCAGGGTAGAGCTATTCTTGGCTCACTTGCTCTCACGCCTTAGATACATCGGCTGAGCGTAAAATAAGAGATGGAGATCTCAACCAAAATATAGCGGAGAGTGAATTGACTTGTGTTTACTTCTATACCGTGCTTTCATAGGCATACTTGAAGACTGGCCCTAAATACAATTATTCAGATGAAAAATTCGTTAGGGCCAGTCTCAACTCACCTTCCCAGTAGGTTTATGGACTGGCGCCTATCAAAAAACAACTACTCCCCTGGCTAATACCACGAAGGGCGTTGTATTATATCCGACAGGTGTCAGTGCAGGATTCTACACAGAAGTAATTCCTGCATATGCTGTTGGCGATACAACTTCCGGAATCGATTTTATAATCAAAAATCGATTCCGGAACAATCGATTTTATAATTAGGTTTATTGGCTGACAGGTGTCAGCCAATAAACCTACTGTGTAGGTGAGTTGAGACAGGCCTGAACGAATTATTCGTTTAGATAATTTTTCTATACCGTGTTTACTTCTATACGGTAATTCTACTGTGACGTGGTAAATACTGATCGATAGAGAACTTAGTACTCTATACATCGATGCTGTTCTTTTTTTCCAAATTTTAATTTTTGCCACTTTTCAGCTCATTACTTTATGATGTCCTTAAGTGATTTTCGGCTAATTTTTCTCTACGAATTCAAATTGAACCAAAGCTCTGCCGAAACAGCCTGAAAAATCAACCAGCCATTTGCTTATGATAGTGTTGATGAACATTGGTTTGTAACATTTCATAATGTAGATTTCAGCATCGAGGATGAGCCCCGAAGTGGTCGACCTATGGAAATCCAGGACGAGGATTTGAGGACTCTGGTGGAGATTGACCCATCACAAACGGTGCGAGGGATGGCGGAAAAGTTGGGCGTGAGCTCCTAAGCGGTTTGTATAGTTAAAAACATATCGAAAAGGTCAAAAAGCTCAAAAAGTGGGTGCCCCATGATTTTCATGATCGACAAAAAATGTTACGTTTCGAGTTTTGTTTTTTCTGCTTTTGAGCAACAAAAACGATCCTTTTTTTGATCGTATCGTCACGTATGATGTAAAGTGGATCCTCTACGACAACAGGAGATGTTCAGGATAGTAGCTGGACACCAATGGTTCACCCAGGCACTGTCCAAAGGCAAAAACCCACCAAAAAGAGACCATGGTTACTGTTTGATGATCAGTGGCTAGTGAGATTCACTATAACTTTCTGCAACCTGACCAGACAATCACAGCAGACTCTTTTTGTGAAGGAATCGACGAAATGTGCCAAAAATGCGTCAGAAGCATCCGACACTGGTCAACAGGACGCCCGCCCGCACGTTTCACAAACCACCTTCCAAAAATTAAACGAATCGAACGGCGAAGTTTTGCTCCACCCATCATACTCCCCAGATCTCTTGCCGAACGACTACTATCGTTTCAAGCACTTCGATAACTTTCTCACTAGTAGAACCTTCTTCAATCAGTACCAGACAGTACGGCCTTCGTCAACTTCATCGAATCTCGAGCACACAACCTTTTGTGCTTAAGGAATCAATCGATTTTTTTTATGTTGGTAAAAGTGTACTGATTCGAATGTTGCTTATGAATTGAATAGGTATTCACTGGGATATTACAGTTCAAAGTACATAGACTTGTGAAAACAGACAAAAATTTTGATACAATCTAAACATCGATATGCTTGGTAGTTGAGTAGTGTCTATATTGAAATACTGGGTGATTATTGTTCCAATATTTTTCAAAACCACAACAGTTTTTCACAATACAGTAACTCACTGAGACTCATCTAATGCAGGCTTCTATTAGACATGCCAGAAATAGCTTTTTATAGTAAAACAAGGGTAGTTTGTGAACTTCCATGTGGAATTCCACTAGCTTTTCTCAACTCTTCATACTGATTCGTTGAATAACAAAATATCTTTCGAAAGACATAAGCAGTCAATGTTCCTTGATGTTTTTTGAGATAATCAACTTCCACAATCTGAAAAATTTTGACACTTGAGAGCGGATCCTTTATCGATCTATATTTATTCGTCTTCTATATTTTGGAAGGTTAGCAATCCAAAACACATCAAGAAACTACAAAATATCCTTTACAGGCAAATGCAAGTTATTTCCGATTTATAGAAGGAATGACTCAATTACCCAAAAATATCTTACTACACTTATGCACGAAATAGTTTTTCCAAAATATCACTAGTACTTCTTTCACGAATATCCAGCGGTCAGAGAAAATTCACAAATGTTGAATTGGGTTAGGGATTTTCAGAAATAACTTATATAGAATCCGTTTCTAAACGAAGTTTCACTGTGAAAGCATAATCGTTTTTGTGATATATTTATAAAATAAATTCTCTCGTATTCCCAGGAGAGATGACTGGAAATGGAAAAATTTATAATTTCTTCCGTGAATGTGTTTTAGATTTTCTCTGTTCCGAAAGAATTATTATCCTTGAAAAAAGAAAGTAATTAGGTACACTGTAAATCAATGCATCGCAAAAACATTCACTATTGCTTCCAGAAAGTTAACACTAAGTAAATGTCCACACAAAACACTTTCACTCTTTTACTGTATTGAAAGTTCTATAAGTATTTAATTTGTCTTCAAGATTTTCATGATTGGTCATTATTCCCTGTTTTTTGTTAATATTGGCGTTCTACTATTATATACAGTGAGACACACTCAAGATGAAGACACTCCTCCATTTTAGTAATTATTGAAAGCAGATTTTTGGTACAGGCATGGGCCGCCCTTTTTGCAATACTTAGTCCGAGTGACAGCCTTTTACACCCAGCCTACTGCGTTTCTGCAAAAAGGACAAATTTTCGATATTTTGCTTCGCGTTGATGATACCGAAATTCGTAATAATGTGGAAATAAGAATGAAAAACCTGATATTCATTACGAAAACGTTGATTTCATTGATTTTGACTATTTTATCATTTCTGTAGCTTCTTATTCGGAACCATTATTTGAACATGGGACTTGAATATGAAAATTACAAAAAAAAAATCAAATTTCTAATTTTGAGTTGAAATTGGGTATGTAGGATCAGAATCGATTTTTTTCAAATGACTTATTTCGTTTTCAAAGTGAATCAAAATATCGAAAATTTGTTCTTTTCGCAGGATGGCAGTTGGCTGGGTTTCAAGCTGTCACTCGGGCTGAGTAATGCAAAAAGTGCGGCCTGGTACGCCTGTACGAAAAATCAAATATCTGCTTCCAAAAATGTTATCACCTGAAGACAATTGTGAATACTATTATACATCATACATGAGTGACATTCCACCTATTGTTCAACCCATTATCAATTCATTTTTGTTTCAGGTCGCAATAATTTATCTTTACAAATGTGCTTTTCTACGATTTTTTGCTATTTAGTTCTGCTCAGTTCTATTTTTTCACATTTTTTATAATTGAACCGACTCATTGAAATATTTCGGCCATTTAGTATTTTCTAATCTCAACATTCGATTTATTTTCATTTTATTTGGTTTTCCAACAATTTCAAATCTGGTAACATCTTTTCAGACAGACTTTCCAAACTTGTAACATTGAACAACCAAACATTCATTCTATTGTAAACCGTCCTTTTTGAAATATCCCACTCTTTTATATTTAGAAAGAAGAGAAAAACTGAAATAGATTCATCTCAAAAACTCTAAAAAATAATTTATTTTCAATATATTATAGGTGTATGGAAATGAAAATGATGATAAACCTGTTGTAAACATAGTGAGCATATCAGTGGCCAGCTACTGTCCATTGTGAACCCAGACATCGATTTTGCACTATTTTTGCATATACTCGTCCTGCGTAGTGATATTGAAAAGAGTACTACTTTGCATTAGCCGTAATTTTTCGTCGATAACAAACGCCAATATTTTCTATGACACTACACTGAAAGAAGGGGCGATCACCAGAGGTATTACTTCATTTTTTGAACAGAGTTATTATAATTTTATCCAATTATATTGATAATAATAATAATGTTTATTTAGTAAATAGAAATTAACAAAAAGCAATTGAACATTAGATAAATATCTAATCACCCGAAGACGATTGTAGATACTAACAATCGAAACGTCGTGAAGTAACGTGGTTTGAAATCACTCAACTTTTAGTTATATTAATTTATTTTATT
>WOGR01004286.1:0-14891 GCA_015342045.1 Leptinotarsa lineolata | reverse complement strand
GACTAGCTTCCTTGACTTAACAAGCGCCAAAATACGTCCGGGCGTTCCTACTACAATATGTGGACATTTGTTTTTCAAAATTTTTTCGTCGTTAACAACAGGCATTCCTTCGAGAAAGACACCCACCTCGACACTGGGCATGTATTTACTGAACCTCTTGTACTCATTGCTGATTTGGAAGGCCAGTTCGCGAGTGTGGCACATCACCAGAACGGTAACAACATTATCTGCTGGTTCCAGTTGTTGCAGTGTTGTCAGAACAAACACTGCCGTTTTGCCCATACCAGATTCTGCTTGACATAAAATGTCCATGCCAATGACTGCTTGAGGAATACATTCGTGCTGAACTTCTGAAGGGTGTTCAAAACCGCAGTCAACAATAGCTCTCAAAATTTCCGATTTCAATAAAAAATCTCTGAAGCCGGAACTATGAATGGGTTCATAAGTGCCTTTGGATCCTTCCTTTCGTACTTCATTAGCTGTGGTCTCAGTGGTAGTCTCTTCTATATCCATTTCATCTGCGTAGTCCAAAAGATCATCTGCATCTGCCATTGTGTAAGACCTGAAATGAAAAAACAATATGTGAGTACAAAGCGAAGAAAACTCAGATTTTTCCTGACTGTCGAAAATAAATAGCTTCAATCTGTTTGAAAAGTGAATTCGAAAGTATTTCCACTAAACTATCACGACACATTTTTCCAACATCTGGAATATTTCCTGTTTCTATCAAACAAACTCAATTCTCAGAGTAATGAATTATTAAATCAATTTGAAATTATGATAAACTATGGAATTATTGATTTTACTCTACCTTGAATTCACTGAAGTAGTGAATCATTAATTCAATTTAAAATAATGATAAATAATGAAATTATTGATTTTACTTTACCTTACTTTTTTTTGTTTACAATATCCAAACGGCCAAAACTCGACACCTCAAACAAGATAGAAAGAGAATAAAGAATGAACGATATTTTACTCCGCAAACACAAATTAGGTAGGTATATCGATTTCTATGTTGCTGATCTACTCAGTACCAATAAATGACAATGAATGATTTTCTTCTGTTCAGAATAACCTTTCATACTCAAGAAATCTTGTATACCTGAAAAAAGATAAGAAATATTGTATACCTGAAACAGGTAAGAAATCCCATTTACCTGTAGATATGGATATGTTTTACCGAAAGTACCATGTAACTGAAATTTTCTATGGTAACTTTTTCACATTTATTGTATTGTGTATCAACTTTCATCATGCTTGTATCCGAATATATATGAATGTGCAAAATTCTTTTGCCAAGATGGACAATAAGATACTTCTTGAAAACATTTCAGAAGGGTGACTTCAACCAATAAAAACAAGATCTCGTCTGAAATGGACCAAAGAGAAATTCATCAGATCAATCAGTTGAGACACTGATGGAATTTGAAGCTTGGCGGATGGATTTTCTTGAAGGGCATGGGAACTCGTTTGATTTTTGTTAAAAAAAATCTCCACTCGATGATGGTGATTGAATTTCCACAAAAAGTATCATTCGAGTCTGAAAAATATTTAATTCTTTCTTCTATGATATAGTCTTTATGTGATGGAATGCATTTTTGAAACCGTATAATCAGCAACATTTTTTCATTTCAAAACGTTGAATTATGAAAAATCAATTTTTTTCCAAAGATGGTTACAGATTATGTATTTTTCTTCGAGACAATCGAGCTGATTTGTTTCCAGTCAGAGTTTCACATTGATTTTTCCACATGTGATTCTTACTATTTCTTTTCAGTTGAAACACTTCAAGTGTCAGACGAAAGTTTAGTGAATATGGTGGAGAGTCAATGAAATCGAACGCTTACCAGTTAGATCTTCATTGTATTGAAGCAATATTCTAAATCTGGTCATGATGTGATTATTTGATATTATCCAGCAGGTCCTGCACGATTGGGAGAAAATTTACGCTATTGTTTCGATGTGATGAATATGTAGGTTATGTCGAAGATTCTACACATTGTGATTTGAACATTTAATCAATAGAAACTGACGAAGTAATAGCTTCAAATGTTGTTCTGAAATATGTTTCTTAATCATCCCTAGATATCCTGGTGAACAGTGAAATTATAACCAAAATTTAAGTTGCTCTGAAAAGACAGGATTTCATTACATAAACCATAAATCGTTCCATTTCATGTATAAGGCGTGTCTCCACGTGTATAAGAATAGAGAGAAATTTATGGCAAACCAACTAGACCACCCATATGCAACGAGAGGTAGAGGGATGCTGAGAGCGAACCCCCACCGATCCTCTCTCTATCAGAAGAGTGACATGTACCTTGTACCCAAATTGTATAATAAGCTAGACGAATCTATTAAGGACTCAATGATGGACTTAATGAATAGCTGTATATTCTATCTCATTGTAAGAAATTGCTATACCGTTGTCCGAATTTTAAAAGCTAATCTCGATAAATGATTATCAATTATCTTTATATGTCCATATTAGTATGTGTCATGTTTTGTTGTTTTATATCAATTCTATTTATATATAGATATGTTTTTGTTTATAGTCATACATAGACGTCATCCTTGTTGCTACAAATCAGGCTTTCGAAGCGGTTTCTCATGTGAAACAGAATTGCGAAAAGTAGTGAATGACTTTAAATACGCTATAGATGAAGGTGAATGTGTTATAGCGTTGTTCCTAGATTCACGTCGTGCATTCAAAATTATAGAAAGAACAATCCTACTAGAGAAAATCAAATATTACTTCGGAGTAGATGCATCAGCATATAGATGGCTTGAGTCGTATTTAGAACATAGGTATCAAAAAACTAAAATCGATAAGAAAATATCACAAAAAAAGATTTTCGAGCGATATGCTTTTCATATGTTTTATTAACGACATATTGAATATAGACTTGGGCGATTGTAAATTACACTTATTTGCAGATGATATATTGTCTACATTATAGGGGATAATATTAATAACTTATTAGGAAAACTAAACCAGCACCTTAAAATAATAATTTGTGACTGGTTTGATAATAATAAGATTGTTGTCAACATTAATAAATGTAAATACATGATAATAAAAAATGAACGGAAAATACAAAAAGTAATTGATCGCAATATTCAATTTGATGGTAGAGATCTAGAACGTGTGTGCAATATTGAATATTTGTGTATATTCATTCATGAAAAACTTACCTTCAGTGAGCACATTGATTATATTTCAAAGAAAATAGGCTTCGCATGTAGGATTAGCAAAACGGTAACTTAATACACTAAATAATTAATATATAATAGTATAATAAAACCACATTTCGAATACTGTTCGTCTATACTCTTTATGTGCAGAGAATCAGATATTCATAAGCCACAGATTCTGCAAAATAGATGTACGTGATTCTTACTAAATGCCAACAGATATGAAAATGTAAATAGAATGCAAATAAAGTTAAATTGGCTGTCAATTATGAATGTAATTATGTTTCGTTCGATGATTTTTATATACAAACTCATAAAAAAATATGTTATCAGAATATTTTTCTACAAACCTATAGTTCTACAATGGAATACACTCATATAATACACGCCAAAAGAACCACAAACGTTCGCCAAACTGACCTGATGTGCACGAAAAAAAGTATTTCCGATGCAGGATTTGAAACCTATAACAACCGATCAGATTCTATTAAAATGTCTAGTAATATAAATGTTTTTAAAAGTAGTACCTGTCAATATATATTAAGCAGCCAATTCCAATAAGTGTATAAAGAGACGTATAACTAGTATTGCACTCAGAAGTTTTTCAGGTATAGGAAGTCCGCAGATCTTTTTATACTATAATAGCTATATCATCCTCTATATCTAACACAGCTCTTTTCAATTCTAATTTAATAACAATTAGTGTTTCAGTTTAGTTTTTACTAATGACAAATATTGATGTGTTTTATATATTATATACCTACTAACGTATCTTTGTGATAAAACCATGTTGTATCAGCTACGCTGAATAAATGAATGAATAAATAAAAAATTCTTATATGAACACTTGATTACCGTTTGTCGGAGAGAAAATGGTTTTCTGCTTACCGAATGGGTCTTTTAGATCTTACTTTCTTCTACTGGAATAGCTGTTTAGAATTCATTCTGCATGGTGAACAGCAAACTCCAAATCCTTACTTTTGTGACGCAGCTCTCTGAGATTGATGCGTTTTATTTTGTCACGAATTACGTTTCTCTCAATTTATTTTCCAATAACTCGGACTATTCTAACATCTTCAGTCCATGATATTCATTTCATTCATTCCCAGCACAAAAATATCTCATTACCATATACAATTCTGCCCGGAATTTACAAGTAACCGCTCTTCTTTTTTGACACCCTTGCAGTCACGTTTTCGGCAAATAACATTTGGGACGTTCCGAAAAATTATCACTCAACAGAAGCATACTAATCAGGTTGTCATTAATTTTCGTTCCTGGTAGATTCGCTACATATACATGTCTTACTGAAACCAACACCTCCTCACTCAATGTGTTTTTTAGCTCATTTTCAGTATTACTATCATCTACTATGTGTGGTATTGTATCGTAGCCTTATATTTTTCAATATGGACTAGCCTCAAGGATTATCAATGCCAAGTGTCAATGAACCCGGAGACTTTGAATTCTGCCTTAAGCATAGATTATTATCCATTTCCATTCCAGTTTTTTCAATCATAGATTTGTCAAATTCTCATTTTAAACGAGAAGAAAAATATAATCGAGAATCACACAATAAATACTCATTATGGTCTAATGAAGTATATTGGATTACCATATGGAGTATTGTCAAGTGTTGCCATTTTTAATCTATATCTAATAAAAAACGTTCTTACTCACACTCTAAGTGTATATAACCTAAAAAAGCCATCCGAATAAACTTGACCTCATATATATGTGTTCTGTGTTTTTGTTCCTCGTAAGGATTATTTTCACATCGTTTCGGCAAAGTCTCATTTTGGCAAAATGTTGCTAGTTGGTCTAGTTTTGGAACTTCAGACATCATCAGGAGATGGCAAAGAGACTTTCCAGAAACGTTGCGAAAATTATATTATCCTCATGAGGATAATTTTTGAGAAAGAACGGTTTTGGCTTTCTATTTCTTCATCTTGATACAAAAAATGTGTGAGTCTCTCAAAGAAAGAAAGAAATCAATCAATTTCAGAAAATAACTCAATACAAAGATGTGTAGATCATGCAGAGAAGTAACTTTCAGACACAAAGTGGATGAAAAAGCTCCCTTGAAACAGCTACTTCCATATAAATATTGAATTATACGGAAGAAAAATACTTCCGAAACAGGTAATTTTCTATGAACGCTGAATTATACAAAAAACCTTACTCTCTCTTCAGTTGGTATTCCAAACATTCGTAATGGAATCGAATCATAAAGCATCCACAGGATTCCCACACAATATAGTATATGAAATAAATACTGTGATCCTCACTAGAAGACATCCGATGTTTCACCATAAGACACTTACCTCATCAGCTCTTTAGTACCAAATCTGGATAACATTATAGGAAAAACATTCAATTCATTCATGAAATCAGGACCTAATGTCACAGAATGAGTTCGTTCTACTTATTTCATCGATGACAGTACGTAATAGAAGTCATTTGCCTATTTGATTCAATCCCAGAAGATTATCACATTTTTTGTATCAAGATGGAAAAGTAGAAAGTCTTCATAGTCTATTCAAAGTTGTTGAAGAAAGATTTTATGGTAGGATGAAACTGATTATACGGATTCAAGTTCACATATGTTATGTTATACATATACATTTGAAGATCTTATGACATTGTTATGGTTATCACAATGCTTCGGAAGATTATGCAAAGATTTGTGAATTCCCAATGAAACAATAAATATATACAAAGTAGAAAAAAGCAATATCGATTATAGTATTCTAGTGAGATACGATCATACTTCAATAAAACAAAAAGAAAAGAAGTCATTGAATATTTTGGGGGACAAAGCGACTCTCACCTCACTTGGGGGAATAACGTAGACTATAATAACTAAAAAGCTTTATAGACACTGTTATGTTCCATGGAATTTTAAAAAAACTGTTTCTCTGCATATGTTCACTCCACCCTTATTTGCTATGGAATTCAAGCAGAATCAATGAAGTATTAGTTCTCCAGAAAAAAATCCCAAGTGTTATCACTTTAAAGGGTCCCAGAGACTCATGTAGGGATTTATTCTCAACTCTTAAAATTCTAACAGTCATCTCATTATATCTATATAGTCAACTGTGTATCTTATGTGAAGTCACACAATGAAAACTTCACAAGTAGAAAAGATATGAGTCGAGCTTTAGGATATAATCTTCGTGAAAATCAGATGATGTCAATTCCACTCCATCACCCATCTATTGTTCCATATTAGGTCAATTGTTCATTGATCTTCCTATCGACATTAGAAACCTCACAAATCTGAATTCATTCAGAAATCAGGCAAAATCCTTTCAACTCAAGAATCCATTTTATTCTACTGACGAGTTCTTCAAACTACACTAATCGGTCTTTATCCACAACATACTTTTTCATGTGTGAGCAATTCGTTTTTTTTTTCTGTTGTTGATTTTAATTTAATGTTAGTATATTATAGGGACATTTGTAATGCGTATTTTATGACGTTTCTGACGCATTTCTATGTTTATTTGTTTAAACCTGGAGGAATGAAGGAATATTACTACTACTACATTATATCAAACCGAATTGAAGTAGGTTGAAAATTTTTCTGAAAACCTACATCAGCAAGGATTCTCATAGCTTTTTTATTGTATTTGTATACACTTATTCAGTGTAACGAATGATCCCACATCAAAATTCAATGAGAAATAACTGAATGGAATAAATAATAATACGTCATTATTAGTGTTTCGGAACCGACAACATTCTTCAGTTGCCTGATAACAAATAGAACACTTAAGAGTTTCTTTGTCACACCATCTTTATGAGCAGGCCAGTTCAGTTGATCGTCCAACATTTAGCCAAAAATGTCTACGTAATTTCCATGTTGCATGCTGGTATTTGAAAATATCAGTATACTTTGAGTTTTTTCTAGCATGGTTCTTAGTTCATCCACTATATTATTTCCATATCCATTTTGGATTTTCTTTCTGTCATTTCAGATTTCAGGTAATTATTCTGAAAGTATTCATTATCATTAATATCATCATCAATAAAAGAACATGTGGTTTTACAACTGATGTCATAATCGAAGAGGATGAAATCTGGGCTGGTAGGCCGTGGTCGAATGTCACCTGAAGTACCAAACGTTTCATCTGCACCTGACCACCATCTTCACAGTCAACACACATATCACTGATGATTTTGTGTCGCAGTAGCAGACGAAACGTTTGTTACTTCAGGTAACATTCAACCACGATCTACCAGCGTGGATTTTATTCTCTCCAATTCAAATTTCAGTTCATAAATCCTTCACGATACAGCGAAATTTTGTGATTTTTTGATGGCTATATCATTAAACATATGTGTTCAAACGTATGAGTATTTTTCACTTAATTTTAGGATACTATAATTTTTTGATTTATCATTTATGAGCTGTAATCTCAAAAGTTTTTTATTGTATTCATTTTTTTCTGTTTGAAATTGGAAACTTTCACGTTATTGGTATTTCTTTACGGTGGGTAAATTTGTAGCTCAACCCTCATTAAAAGTCCTATACTTCTATTGTTAACTTTCTCAAGAAGGTCTATATTATTTCTTCATAACTATATTATTCGAGTCCAAATACCGAAATTTATGAAGATAACGTGACGTTATCTGTATTTCTATCTATGTGAAATTATGGCGAGTATAAATTACTACATTCCTTAATAATTTCTCTTTCTGCCGAATTTCGACCTGAGTATTCATTTCCAAGAGGTTCGGAGAATACGTGATTCGACAATAATTCCAGCCTATCCGGATAGATTATCCTCTCTTAAAAATAAAGTTCAAGATAGGACCAAGTGAAAATGTAAATCAGTCTTCATCCGAGAGTAGTTGTTACAAGACATACCGACTTACCGGTTATTACAAAAATCAGTCTTCATCCGAGAATAGTTATGAAAAGACATACCGTCTTACCGGGTATTACAAAAATCATTCTTCAACCGATAGTATTTGTGACAAGACATACCGTCTTACCATATACCGTTAACAATACCAATCTCGTTTAAGTTTTTTACCATACATTTTTTGTTTTTTATACATTAAAGTTTCTACTATAAACTCATAGTAAATAAAATATTGATTAGATATTAATGTATCTGGTCAAAAATCATTGGTGAAATCTAATTACTTTTTTTTATTGTAAAATTTGGATTGAATCAATAATTAAAAAACACCTGTAAAAACTGTTGCTGCGAAATATAAACCATTGAAGAGTTCAGTTAACTTGACATATTCATGCATTTTGCCTACAAATTGAAAAAATCAATTGGAATAATCAAATATCGATAGTTTCGGAAAACAATCGTTTTTCGTTCTCGTTTTCGTCGCAAACTGTGATAGCTCTAATTTCTTTTGACTTGTGCGAAAAAATGCATCTGTTTTGTCTTCAAAAGTTCACAGTACTTCAAAAAGAACGACTTGCTAGCTTTCCAAGTAAGCGAAATTGTTTATCAATGTTTTTACATTTATCACGTTATGTAGTTTTTCTATGAATGAAAGGGCAAGAAAAGGGCAAGAAAAATCTTCCACATAACCAGTTGCCAAAATCATGAAGAAAACCGTAAACCACCATATACTCAAATATTTGGAAGGCTTCAACTTCTTGAGCAATCATCAATATGGTTGTTGGAAACAAAGATCAACGGGTGACATACGCTAGAAGTTTGCCTGTTGATCTTTGTTATTATATTTGGAAAAACGCAGTGGCGGAACATGGAGAATCAAGAGCTGTTGCACTGGATATTTCTAAGGCGTTTGACCGTGTATGACATGAAGGTTTGCTTCGATGCTATATATACCAGAAGGGTAGTGTTGATTTTAGATATAGCCTTGAAGAAAAGGAAACTGAACTAGAGAAAAAAAGAAAAGAGAACGGAGACAGAAAAGAGGGAAAGAAGAAACTTCTTAATTGTTCATACTGAAAATTTCACAGAAGTATAAAATCTATAAAATCAATGACTTTCTGATTGGCGTAGGCCTTTAAACCTCAAATTCAAAGTGTGTACATCACTATGAAATCTTATTTTGTTTCACAAATATGATGGACATTTGTTTATTAATATTTTATGGAAAGGGTAGCCGAGTGTGAAATACGTCTATTTTTCATAGTCAGCCATTTGGTTTCCTTAAGTTTATATGAAATTCTGTCATATTTTCTAATACCATATACAGAGTGGCCACTTTCTTAATGGGATTGTATTGGTAAATTTCAAACCATAAGAGTTGAAAGGTCAGTCAAATGGAGAAAAAGTTGCATTCATAGAAGCACTGTCAAGTGGTTCAAACGAATCGGGAATATCAGGGACGGTTATTGAGATATCATGAGAAAAGTAAATTCTGTAATTTTGAATTTTTATTCCTATGTTATTTCAAAAATTATCAGAAAACGTTACAGGCAATTTTCATTAGATACTTAATTTTCCTTGATTTGACGTAATCACATTTCGAATCCAACGTTTCGTACTCTCTCGGCCACTCTTAACCTAATTTTTTTTCAATACGGACTTGCATATTTTATGACATATTTCGAAATAACTTTTTACGCCGATTTCAAAAATATATCATAGAATGTCAGTCAAAGTTTATTTTTAGGTGATTTTGAGAATGCACGAGAAGGTAATTCAAGGAGACGTAATAGCGAGGTTGAGGTTGAGTGCAAAGTACATTTCATAAAATGATGGATATTTCAAACACCTACTTCTTAAATTTTTATTACTATCGAATCATCGTTTAATTTTTATCTCACATAAATGATAGTTTCGTTTAATTATCATGAATTAGATTTTTCTCATCTTGAAATATATAAATAACATTCCATTCAGTTTGAGATGGGTAAGTTGATTTTCTCATCATAATGTATCGCATGTTGTTAATTAACAGATCCGAATCAAAGAAATTTGGATAAGGGTCTAAGTCACCTGAAAACCAACTATGAATAACATTTTATGATATATCGTTGAATTCAGCATGTAAAGTTATTTCAAAAATTGTCATGAAATATGCAGATCCGTATTGAAAAAAATGAGGTTGAGGGTGGCCCAGAGAGTATGAAACGTTTGATTCGAAATATACTCACTTTAAATTGAGGAGAATTATCTATTGAATAAAAAATGTCCGCAACATTTTTTGATAATATTTGAAATAACGTGGGAAAATAAGAAAAATCAAAATGAAATAATTTACTTTCCTTATATCTCAATAACCGGCTCTGATATTCTCGATTCGTTTGAACCACTTGACAGTACTTTCATGAATGTAACTTTTTTCATTTGACCGACCTTTTAACTCTTATGGTTTAAAAGTTACCTATACAATCCCATTGAAAAAGTGACCACCCTGTATATACCTAAGACATGATTTTTGAACTCTTCCAACCCTATAAATGCCTTTTTTTATAAGATGACTCAGCACAAGTGCAATTGTTAATTTTATTTTCGAACTCATTGATAATAAATGACGATGAGGATAAGGCATTTTCAAACTCATGTAACTTCTCTGTACACATTTTGTGTACGTCTGTGGACGTGTTTCACTTTTTTTTGTTCAAGAATGGAGAAGTAGACAGTCAAAAAGGTTTTTTCAAACAACTAATTTTTTCTTCCAATTCAAACTTGAAAGATATAATGTAACCATATAATTCAATACGTCCACAGACTGCCATCATTAACAAAGTTATTCAATGAAATACATCACAAAGTTACTGCATTCACTTACATACATTTTCTGTCCGCATAAGGATTCAACATTGACTGAATAAGTTTCTCGACTCTTGATAATAAAATCCATTTCTCCACCTCCATTTACAGCATTGACATGAATGTAAACATCCACCGAGAAACCTATCCACCGTTATGCCAAACCTGAACGACTTTTCCTTAAAGAGGACTCCACTCCCGTAATCTTTGTTGGAGTTAATTTGGACGATGAAAAGATATGAGCTTCTCTAAAACATTCAACATTCAAAGCAGAACGCGAGTTCTCTTGAGATTATCCCTACCGCTGACGTTCGCAAATGTCATCGGAGACTTGAAGTTGAAATGTTAGTACTAGATCAAACAAAAGTGGCTATGAATGAAACTACCGGGGAATGTGCTGCCTGCCGTGAAATGTACAGCGTCTTTGCCTTGCAGGGGTGGGGAAATTGAGGCAGAATTATTGTGGGACTACTTTTTGCAAACATGCTTCTAGAGTCAAGGAAATATGATTATATAACCTATAAACATCTTCAAGTTATCATACTATTACTATACTATAATACTGATACTATACTACTACTAATACTATACTACTATGATACTAGTTACTATAATATTTTTGTGCTGCTCTACTATTTTTCAACACACTCAAAAGTCGAAATAAGATTTATTGTTCAGCAGGGAATACTATAATACTACTACAATACTACTAGTAGTAGTACTTCTGTGATACTAATACTACTTACTGAAATATTTTTGTGCTGCTTTTATATTTTTTAACACACCGAAAAGGTCAAAATTAGCTTTATTGTTTAGCAGAATATAATATACTACTACTATACTGCTACTATACTACTGATACTTTTTTTTTTCGGCGAGTGGAAAAATCTTCGAAAGACACCTGGTCGCCCTGTGACCAGATAGTGTCGGATTTTTACCGACTTGAAAACCACTCATGAGTCAAGCAGGCTACTCTGGAACCGCCCTCGGGCATTACTTTGGAATAGCAGACTATAATGATGGCTTAGGACCCTTCCTTTTTCTTCAGTACTTATTCATCAAGTTCTTTACTTTTCTTTGTCAGGATGGTCTTGGAGAGTTTACAAATGGCTCCCCAGTATTCTTTATTTCTGAGCATCTTCCCTATCATGTTTTCCGGTGATAATTTTCCTGTCGTCATTTCTGCGTTTCGTCTCTGTTCTTCCCAACGTATGCATTTCAGTTTCAGACAAATGGTTCATGTGTCTGAAACTGAAATGTGAACTTCTAGAGTATAAACAAGAATGAAAATATCGCAAAGTGTCAAAAAGTTGAATTTATTTCTTTGGATTTTCTATACAATCCACGTTCTTTTCACTTTACCTGTTTTCGAAAGCAACAGCTGCGTCCGAATATCCCAGTTTATTGTCACCCCAAACAATTGATGATTGAAATTCATTGTTGCGGTTTTATACCCATCTGCCATAGGCCTTTGTTGGACAGGATCGAACTATTTTCAGAAAAAACTAATTATTTTTATCATTTCGCTCGAATGATAAAACGTAACAAAAATATTTCCGATACATTTAGAAAAGAATTGCAGTATATGTTTCTCATGAATTTTCTGCATGTTACGCTCAAGTACTGTTTGTGATAGCAATAACTTTGTTTTCAAGAACTGTGTCGTGAGATTTTTACTACACAGTTTACAAAACCACAACACGTGTTTTGCTATACAATAGCTTCTTTCGACGTGTCTGTACTAACTAAAATCTACATATTCAATGCTTCTCACTGACTAACTCACCGACTGACCCACCGACAGATTCACAAAATCACTGATGGACTCACAGACTGACTCACTGACTGATAGACTGACCAGTCGATTGATCGATTGACTGACAGCAAAACTGATTGACTAACAAACTGTCCGACTGACTGTCTCACCGACTGACTCACTCACTGACTGACTTACCGACTGACTCACTGACTGACTGACCAACTGACTAACTGACTGACTTACTAACTGACTGACTCACTAGCTCTTTAACTGGCTCATTGACTGATTGACATACTGAGTTACTGACTGACACACCGACTGACAGTCTGACTTGCTGAATTACTCACTGATTGACTCATTGACTGAGTGACATACTGAGTTACTGACTGACACATGAATGACTTCATCTACTGACTGACAGTCTGACTCGCTGATTTACTCAGTGACTGACTCACTGACTTACTCACTGACTGACTCACTGACTTTTTGAAAATGTTTTCCCCGTTTGGCCAATGTAAAGTTTTGGGCAATAACAACGAGTCAACTAATATGAATTGACTTGTGGTTCAACTGTGGGTCTGACTGTAACTGTGAGTATCGACCGATTTCAACACATAAAATAACTTTGTTATAAAGTAGTCAACAAAGTGAATCATGAACACTCGACTCATAAATATAAAATGATGCATTCTCTTACGTAGCTCAGAACGTATTTGTCAAACCGAAAAACTCAGACTTTTTTCAGAAACTAATTTCGAAAAAACTGTAGTTTTACAAAGCTCCCATCCAAATCCGATGCTCTCATCCAAAGTTCCCACTATATGAGAATGTATGAAATTTTGGTAAAATACAATTCTCACTCTGATGGTTCAAATATTCCAAAAATTTTAAAAAAACACACTTCAATGTGAGATTTCCACTTGAGAGTTTACAAAACCGGGACAAGTTTTTCGCTATCTGATACCATCTTCAGACATCTTAAGTATTGTGTGTGTTTTTGGAAAAAATACTTTTTTGATTACTTCTTCTATATCTTTATACAAAAAACTTAACTACTTCCCACCTTTGCAAGTTTCCCATATTTTTTGTATAAAATACTTCATTTAGTTGGATATTTTAGGCGTTCCTGTCGTGAGCCATACTCTATATATTCTGCGGTCTTTGGTAATATTGAATGCACTAATTATTCTGTATATCATCTGCTTCTTGACAAGAAAAAGAAATACCCGGTAAATTGTAGGAATTCCTGTTGAATATGTGTCTGAATAGTTCTATAAATCTAAAGTGTTGATTGAAAACATTTGTATTACTACCTATCTTGAAACTAATCGCATAACTATCGTGAATAGCCAAGTACACTGTGCGACAAGATTTCATTAACAACAGAACGCAATATACGCCCTTTTGTCTTCATAAACGTGATGGGTTTAGTAAACGATACCCACCTAAGCTCAGATGAACCTTAAACTCGGATTTAGACCCATGTATATTTAATTTGAATTAAAGATTTATAGGATTCTCCGTTTCTCCCTCTTTTTGTCCCAATCCCCATTCGTTATTTATTCACTCTGTTTCTGATGTTGACGGTTTATTACCAGGATTCATCCTTTCATGTCCAATATTCATTTGTTTTGAATAATTGAGAACCTGATAGTGTCAACTACGGATTGCAAATAAGCAAACGGTATTATCAAAAATATAATGGAAATAATCAGCGAATTTTTACTGGAAGGAGACAATCAAACAGGAGTTTAATGAAAGTTTTCCAGGGTGTTCGATGTTCCTAGTGCTTTGACTTAACTTTGAGAAATCTGTTACTATCAAATGCAAGGTTTCATGTAGTTGATTTATAATTAATTTTCCTACATTCAATTTTTGAGTTTGCAGTTGCTTCTCCTACATTTTCCCATTAGATTTTTTTGTATTACAATATCAAAACCGATACTGAATGTCAAAAAAACTTAGCGCTATTAATTTTGCTGACCGTAACAATCCATATTCAGTTTCTATTTTCTCTATTTTAAACCTGTACCGTAGATTGCTTTTAACCTACAGGTTATTTTTCAGGAAAAACTTTAAAGAGCAAAAGTTACTTAAAATTTAATCTATCCATTTCCGGAATAATTTTTCTACTATCAACGTATTTCTCCTTCAAGGATTGTAAAAAGCCTGCAATGTTTGACAGTTATTCTCCAGCAAGATGAAATTGTTCA
>WOGR01004285.1:0-14892 GCA_015342045.1 Leptinotarsa lineolata | reverse complement strand
CATGTAATCTAATTACAGCAACGCAATCTTAAGAATTTGGACAGTAGATATCCCAGTTAATTTCTGTCATAAGTAAGTTGCATACCTATGAATGTAGTAGCGTAAATACTTATAAATTTGTAATTTTCTCTTTGTCAGGTTGACTAGGACTTGTTGCTTTGGTAGTATATGTCGCCGAAATATTTTTTGATATTACTGTATAGTGTCTTCCCTATATAGGTATAGAATATTTATTCTGAAGCAGGCTTAAAATTTGGGGATAATACGAAAAAACATTCAGTTAACTGTTACATTAATCACGGTAACCTACAGGTTCTGTCTTCGTCAGTAAGGTAGCTGATCTGTAAGATTTGCTCAGTTCAACAGTTATAAAAGTTCATGTCTTTAAATTAGAGTAGCAAGCGACAATATCATGAAATCTCATAGAGTTTTAGAATGGAAGAATATATAGTGAATCAAATTCATTTATTTCGTTTCCAATCAAAAAGATAAAAAGTTGGAAAAAAATTCTCTCTTCCATTCTCGCTAATGTGTAGTTTCCAACCCTACCTACCAAATGTGGTAGGTAGGTTGTTCATTGCTTAATGGTTAAGGAAAACATGATTGAGGCTGCGGGGGCACACAAAGAGTTTTATGACCCCAGCAACCAGAATGAAAACATAGTTCAAAACCGGATTTGGAATGAACTTGCATGGTGATTTTACTCTATTATTAACGAGCAAAGAATGAATCAAAAGTTCATCTTCAGCGTCATTGTCGAATTCTGATTCCGTGCATAATAAAAGCAATGATTTTTCAAGTCGCTCGGATATAGCGATACGATTGGTACTTCGAAACCGTGTTCAATTTGCGGACCATCTACTATACGTGTGTGACACGTGCGTCTCGTGCGGGTCAGTTCACACGTGCTTAATTTGCATCTACCCTAAGGCTGAGGATAGCCTAAGGCTAGGCTCAAAGTGGAAGCGTGTGAGGTGCCGCATCATAGCGCGATTTTTTGTAACCCATGAAAACCAATGGAACAGCGCAAGTTGGCTCCCGGACACGAGGTGGCGGGTCTAGGGTGACATGTGATTCGCATGGCACAGTGGTTGAGACACAGTTTTTTGTGCCAATTCTTTCGCGTTTCGCCTTGTTTTTTTTGTTGTTCATTTTTCAAATTCAAAATTCAGGTTCAGGAAAAGTTAATTGAGGCTGTGAGGGTATACAAAGAATTGTATGACCCTTGCAATCCGAAATTCATAAAAACAAAATTCAAAAACAGGATTTGGAATCACTCATCAAATTTGAACGATAAACAACAAGAAAACAAGGCGACACGCGAGAGAATTGGCACGACAAACTGTGTCTCAACCACAGTGCACGCGAGCCCCGTGTCACGCTACCTCGTGTCTGGGCGCCAACTTGCGCTGTTCTATTGGTTTTCATGGGTTATGGGTTACACAACATCGTGCTGTGCTGCGTCAGCCCACATTCTTCCAATTTGCGCCTAGCCATATTGACATGTCTAACATTTATTGTTGATGAAAGCTCTGAAATTGTTCAATAATAATCTACCATAATGTATCAGAGATGATTGTTATTTCCATTTCAACTTCTTTTAAAAAGTATTGGCTGTTTTATAATGAGAAAATTCAAACTAAAAACTTGTTAAAAATATATAAACTTATGGAAAGATGATTTGTCAGATGTGAAAATTCTATTTCCGTTTTTAGTTTGCTTGGATGTAATTCCTGAAATATTCATGCGAGGTTATTATAAATGAAACAATTTTCAGTTAATTTCAAACTGCTGTATTCATGATGGTGAGGCGAATGAAAGAAAAAACTGCTAATTTATGAAGTGAATCCAAATTGAAAATTCTATTCGATCTATATAAAATGTAAGTTGGTTTTAATGGTGAAAGTTCCTAAAGACATATTAGATACATTCATTCTGAAAATTTATAGACACACGAAGAATCGTAGATCTATCAATATTTTTCAAAATACTCCAAATGTATGTATAGACCAAATTGATAAACATGTTTTTATTACAAACATATGCATATGTCTAAAACATGATTTATGAATATCAACTTATTTTTCTAAAATATTATCAAAGCTTAACGCTAGTGAGACTTTTGATGTGTTACGGTGAAAATCTATTTTTCTTTATTGTATGGACATACTTTGAACGTGTGCACTATAAAGAAAATCTCTCCTTATTGTAATTTGAAAAGTGTCTGATATGACTGTGTAAAAACACTCCCAAAAATACCGTATACAAAGAATAATACTCACCTGTTCTAAAATTTACAACAATATCGATTAAAAAAATGGTATCGGACAGACAATTGAAGGCAATCCAGCGGGTGCTCAGATCATCGTTGAAGAAACTTATTGCCACTGGTAATATTATCAGGTTTGCAACGAGAAGGAGTAACATGCACAGGTCCCAGTAAAATCTGAAAAAAATCATTAAAGTTAAGTAATATGATGACTCATACATTTTTGTTTTTTTTTGGTCATGGTGCCAGAAATTGCGGAATTGAAAAGTATTGTATAAAATTAGCGACAGTGTGGAATAAAATCAGTAAAGGAAGTAAGATATGTTTATGTCTTCAAATCTAAACTTGAATTCTATAATTCAATAATCGGTTTTTGTTTGATAAGAAATTATATCCAATACTCTTCCACTTCCACAGTATATTCAAACCAATTGTTTTTTGTAACGAAAATTTATTTCGTAATTTTCTTTCACTGTTTCATTTATTTGAAAATATTAGTGGTTTAAAGAGGTATAATTTAATATATGAACATAGCATTTGGATTCGTTCGTTGTGTCATAATATTTTTTCCATCTACTCTCAATTAGGTATTCTTCTTACCTCGGAATCACATACGCTACCTAACAATTTTGATATATTGAAAATTTGTTTAAATCTATCGAGCTTAAACTATTTATGAGTCATTTCGCCATTTTCTATGTTCTACTGTTCATTTCTTTAATAATTTTCACTTCAGGTTTATTTTATATATACATTTATTTAGACTTGAATAATACAATATGTATACACGCGAAGATAACAACGCGATAATTTCTATCGGAAATATTTCTCTTCAAGTGTTTCTCAACAAACTCAAGGAATAATGCGCTACTGATTTCGATGAAACTAATACGTTTTCTATTATTGAAACTGAATGTTCATTAGTACCTTACTCATCTTATTTTCTCAAAAATAAACTGAATAGTTGTTTTTATTATAATGGTATTCAAACTCGTCTGAAGTCAGAATATAAAAAGCTAAATGTATATCAAAGTTGTTAATTGTTACTACTTTTCATATTTTTGTAACTGAGAATTGTAGGTACATTCTTGATGTTCTGAATAGGGTTAGTCGGGGTAAACGTGAACAGGGGTTTAATATCATTCGAATTTGCCGCCTACGAATACTCCCGAGCGACGACAGAGATCCTGCAACTTTCATCCGCAATCGACTGTTCACACCAAATGTTAGTGCTACCGGTTTAACTGAAAAAAAAATATTTCCGTTCTTGCTGTATGAAAAGTTGTTGAGCAGTTTTGAACTAATCGCATTGTTTCAAAAAAAAGTTGAAATTAGTCAAGTCATATATGTATTTGTATTGATTATAATTGAACTAATGCCTCGTTGGCATATTCTGAGGTTATATTTCACGGATTGATCAGTTCACCTGTGTTTACAATTACCCCACTTAAATAAAAGTTGGAGTAATGGTAAACGGATTATTTGGGAAAATTGTAAACATACTTTTTTCCATTTCAGAAATACGATGGTGAGAAACTACCACAGAAAACAGAAAATTAATCGAAGATATTCTGATGCACATCTTGTTAATGCTGTGAATGATGTGCAGACCTAAAGTAAAATCTTCAGGCAGGCACACCAGGCCTACAATGTTCCTATTGCCGTCATTTACCACAGAATTAGAGGTAGAAAAAATCCCATTGCTGTTTTGAAATCAGGGCACCGGCCTGCCTTACCTACAGATGTAGAAAACACTTTAGCAAATTGTCTTATTGCTCGTGCTAGAATGGGATGGCCTGCTGACGAGAAGGAGTTGTGTATCTTGGTTGGCGAATATGTTACATTGATGGATTTGAAAACTCTTTTTGAAAATGACTCTCCTTCATACGATTGGTATTCGAGATTTTTGAAAAAACATCCAGATTTGTCATTCTAGAAGCCTGAGCATCTACAGAAGATTCGAAAAGACGCTAGAGATCCGTTCGTGGTCTACAACTTTTACCAAAAGGTTAACGATCTAATGAGTGGAACATCAGTCGACTATCCAAATAAATCGTACTCTGTTTTTAATGCTGATGAGTCTGGATTCAGTAGTGATCCCTCCATAGCAAGAGCGATTGGTGAGAAAGGAAAAGCTCTGAGTAGAGTTTCAGGGGGCTCAGGAAAAGAGTCGACAACAGTATTGGCCTGTATTGCTGCAGACGGTACTTATCTGCCTTCATTTATTGTGTTCAAAGGAGGGGCGGTTCAGGCACGTTGGACATCCGTAAAAGCATTTCCAGGAACATTGTATGGAGCATCAAAAAACGGATGGATGGAGGAGCCTCACTTTTTCCACTGGTTTGTGACATCGTTTATTTCCGAGGTGAAAGCTCGCAGAATTAGGCATAATAAGCCTAATCAAACTGTTCGACGGGCACTGCAGTCATGTTAGTGTTCGCACAGTGAATGCTGCTATTGAAAACAATATAGCACTCTTTCAATTTCCCAGTCACTTGACTGACAGGAGACAGCCTTTGGACAAGTGTATTTTCGGCCCCGTGAAAATCGAATGGAATAAAATATTAGTAGCCCATGGCAAGTCTGAAATGGGCACATGATCTGGTAGGCTAAGTAAACAAAAATTTGTGGAGCTACTAGCCGAAGTTTGGAGAGATGGTATAACAGCAGCAAGCATCATATCAGGGTTTAAAAAACTGGTATATTTCCTATCTACCCTGCCATGTTTTCTGAAGAGTTCTTTGATCCCATAAAACTGAAAAAGTACAAGCAGAGCATCAAATCTGGGGAAAACAATCATCTACCGGCAATGACTCCAAGTTCACAAGTTGTTTCTTAACAGCTCCAACACCATTCTCCGAATCGTATTCTTCAGATATTCACTCAAAAGCTACAGGAAGCTTGTAATAATCCTACTGTATTAGATGTTGCTACAAGTGCCCTTCCAAGAAAGTCATTCCACGTTTGAGGCAGTCTACTTATGGAAAAGTTTTAACAACATCTGAAGTTTTGAGAAAACTTGAAGAAGCTGTGGGAAAAAAGAAGGATTAAGGAAGTTTGGCCAAGCAGTGCTAAAAATATAAAACAGAGCAAAGGAACCAAAAATAAGGGGAAAACATTAAAATTTACACCATCTGATAGTGAACGTGTGGAAGAGGTACATTTATTTGAAGAATATAAGAGAGATGACGAAATCTCAATGATTTTGTTCTGTTCACAAATACCCCCTATAGGACTAATATCAACACAAACGCGATGTTTACGATTGCCCCAAAATTTTCAAAAATAATCACAACCCTCCTAAATGACTCCCCCTGAAAAAATTATGTGTTACATATTTACCATCAGATTTTAACAGACTCTTTATTATTATTTGTAAAAATCGTTTACCATTACCCCAACTAACCCTATCATTTTTGAGATTACGGAAAGAGAGGTCAAAAAGTACAGACTCGAATATTTCAAAAAAAAAACGAAGTCCATCGTTGTCAATTATTGATATTCCGACTGGAGCTATTGAACCTAATCCAGCTTAGTATTTTTCTAGATAGGATCAATATTCTTAAAGATAGCTACACCGTATTCGGATTATTGATAAGTCAAAGAGTGACATCGACATTGTATGGTTTAGAAAATCCACGAAGGATGGAAGGAAATGTCGGATGGGAATAAATTGACTTTATACGGATGGCTGAACAACTGGACACTTACAAATCACATGCAACAAAAATATGAAGATTGCGTGACCCAAAATCATTGGTACAGGACCATATTAGGACATGTATAAGTTTGGAGTTTAGGAAATTTCGTACCTCCAATTGGTAATTAAATGTTTATTCAGTTTCAATTCAACCCTTTCATATGACTGAAAGAAGTAAAAATTACTCAATAAGTGGAAACGTATCTCTCGAATTTGAATTCATACTGTATCAATTGGACGCCGATTCCCCTTCTTGTGATGACACCTACCATGTGACAGCAGTGTTGTTTATAGATGAGAGTCCTTAGATGTTCTCGTCAGAATGTTGAAGCACTACGTGCAAATAATTTTTTTTACCAGAACTGATCACAGGAAATCAAATCTTCTCTGATACCGCCACCATCAACGCAATCCATTAAGACGCCAGAACATCAGATGCCAGTAGAGTGTCACCCTTCGAAGTGAAAATCACAATGAATTGTATTAGTGAGTTTTCTTCTCAGAATGTCTCCTGAATTCCAATCAGAAGAAAGCTGAACATCACAAGTAATAATGATAATCTGCATCATCAGAAAGAAGATTTCTATACATACTTTCACGAAAAATATCTAACAGACTTGGTTCTACCGACAGCAGTAGGTATAAAAGTACGAGACAACTTGTAGCTTCATTGATTTAAAGTGCGACTGGATACATTTCCAAATAACTTCCCGGAACGATTTTTCTGAATGAATATTGTCTACAGTGTTTTAAATCCAATACTATTCATTACTTTCGCACAGTCACCGCTTTCAGAGCGTTTCAAGAATTTTACAATATTTCCTGTTCCTTTGAGTATTCAATTGTTTGGTAGTTCTCAACAACAAACAATTTGTTAATGTCGCGAAAATGTTTTTTCTTCTGAAGTAATATTCATGAATTATTCATATTGGTGCGGTCAATTATTACATGTTGAAGTATTTGCAGAAGTAAGTACATATTTGATTATACATAAAAAGATATGTTTGTTTGGGAAGGGTACTATGCAGATAATCTGTTATTTGAACATATGGTATATGTTAATTTCCTTGTCATACTAAATCAAACAATATCTTGTTTGGATAGAGACTTTAATCAGTGATCTACAGAATGGTTCACTTCCTAAATGCATTTGGCTCGCCTAAATTTCAAACAAATTAGCACATACAGTGTGTAAAAGCCAAATGGAATAAATTCATTATTTCGATTACTGTACATATTTAAAAAAAATCCCGAAACACGTTAAATTCAAATCATAATTTGGCATTCTTCAACGTAAAAATGCCACCCCTACCTTCAACCCCCTTAGAATGACAGGTACAACCCCCAATTTTTCAAATGAGAAGTTTAGGTTTGTGATATATCGTTTGAATGATCTTCTCATTCTCAATTCAAAAATGTTATTGCTCGCAAGTGTATTGCAACAATTAAGATAAAATAAATTAGAATCATGTGGTTACCGAAATTCGATGAAATACAGTCAAAAACTAAAACGTAATGCAAAAAGTAATGAAATGTAGAATACGAATGAAAACTATGGATGTTAACGAAGTAGATGTTCAAAATGGTCACCGCGAACGTCTTGGCAACATCCTAATCTTAAATAAAACTGTCTTCTAACATTATTTAACATATCAGGCCTGACCGACCTAATCGCAAGCGTCATTCGTTCTTTTAAGTCATTCAAATTCGAAGGTTTATTTTTGTACACATTGCTCTTTAGATACTCCCATAAAAAAATCTAACGATGAAAGATTAGGTGATCGCGCCGGCCATTCAATCGATCCTCGCCACCCTATCGATCGATTGGGAAATGTTGTATAGAGGTATTACCAGACAATAACTTGGTAATGTGGTGGTACTTTATCCTGCTGAAACGATATCGTATTCACTGGAACTTGAGGGTTTCCTGGATCAAGATATAAATTTGCTAAACTTAGAATGACATCCCTTTGAAGTAGTGCCAAATAATTATCGCCATTCAAGTTGCCCTCAATGAAAAAGGGACCAATGATATGGTTTCCTACAAACCCTGCCCAAACATTAACCTTTTGAGGATATTGCGTGTGTTCTTTTCTCATCCAGTGAGAATTTTCCGTTGACCAGTGGAGACAATTTTGCCGTTTAGCATGACCGTTAAGAGAAAAAGTATACTCATCAGAAACCATAACGTCTTCTAATTGGATGATATTGTTATCCAACATGTCCGTCATTTGCTCACAAAACTAAGTTCTTTTATGAAAATCGTCTTCCATGAGCTCCTGAGTAGGTATCATTTTATAGGGATGCATTCGATTTTCATTTAATATGTTTACTATCGATGTATGGCTAACATTGAATGTAGTGGATTTCTGTCTACTCGATGTATGTGGGATTTCCTCAAATTCAAGCATCACATCTAATTTGAATTCATCACTCATTGCATTGGCAGCTGATTTTTTCATCTGCTCTATATAACCAAACTCGCGGATTTGCTTCTCTATTTTGTTCGTTGTTCCTTGAGATACGGGCGGTGAATTGGTAAATTTCTCATCAAATAGGCAAGCTACTTCCTGTTGTGTTCCGGTTTAATCTCCAATCATTTTAGAAACTGTTATTTTATGCATTTTCTTCTGTCAGACTTGAAGTTAACGAAGTTCAAATTCAAATTAAAATACTGACAACTAATGTAACATACAGAACAATTCGACAAGGTATTTTAAACTAACGTTGCCACGGAAATTATTCAAAGTTTTTTAAAGGATACCATCTAAAAAGAATATTGCTATGGTTATTGCTTACTTTCTCATTATCAATACCCAAACATGTAATAAGATTTGAGTATATTGCAATAAGTTTTGAGTGTATTTTATCGAATTTCGGTAACCATATGATTTTAATTTGTTTTATCTCAATTGTCGCAATAAACTTGAAAATGATGACATTTTTGAATAGAGAATGAAGAGACCTCTCAAACGATATACCACAAGGCTCTACTTACTACTAAAAAAGAATTGGGGGTTGTACCTGTCATTCGACGGGAGTTGAAGGTAGGGGTAGCATTTTTCCGTTGAAGTATGTCAAATTATAATTTAAATTTGACGTGTTTTGTGATTTTTCGAAAATATGTACAGTAACCAAAATAATGAATTCATTCCATTTGGTTTCTTCACACTGTATATACAAGAGCATATGTACATGAGTATGAAATGAATTTCGGTCGGACTACTGGGTTTTACCAATAAAATAGCATACATAACGTTTTACACTGAAATCTACATAACTGAAAGACTTGTCGGGTCCATGAATGTGCCAATTGTATAGCAAATCTATCACCACAATACATCCAATATCCAATTTTTGAAAAATGTCACCCAATATTTTCATCCCCAAAGCTTTTCAATTATGTATTGAATTTGAATTATAACAGCAACAGTTTGACGTATATTTCTGCAATACTGAGGTACATAGAAAAACAATAAACAAGCGTCGTGAAGGAGGTTTCTACGCGACAGCGCAATACTTGTAAAGAGCCATTCAATTAAGTGAAAGTGATATTTTTGCACGACCGATATCATTGAAGCAACAACATATGTAGTCCGTTTGAGACTTTTCAATGTAAATCAATTTAACTAAACTATAACATCTTATATAATACGAAGAACTACAATGATCCCCATTCTCCGTTATTTCCATAACAATTTCTTTATTATGCCAATTATTCCGAAATGAGATCGCAATCGTGAGAGTTAGCCATGCGAGTCCTTTTTCGAATCTTGAACATAGAACCTTCTTTTTTAAACTCTGCTAATTGTTACGTAAAGAGCGATAGAATGTTTGAGATTAGAATGTGCCGCAAAAATAATATTCCTTTATGTCCTTTCAAGCCTTTCGAAATACTCTACGAGAATGTATTGCTCAATATTCGTCGGATGGGAAATGTAATGACAGTAATTGTAGTTTTCCATCATTGTTATTTTTTTAAGGAAAAACACAAGCACTACAGGATAAACCATGGGGCGCTTTAAGAGCGGTGCCTATGCAAAAGTGGTAATTCACATTGGATTTGAATCTCTGGAGATTAAATCCATTGAGAAAAATGTTCTCAGGAAGTGCATGCCACATGAACGCGGTTCTCCAAATGGAAGAGTTTTCAAACAACGAAGTTCGAGGTGAACTGAGTTGGATCTCAAAACGATGAGCAGCTACAGTCCGTTGCGTATTTCTGATAAGTACCGAACACCCGTGAAAGTATGTATGGAAAAGAGACAAATCTCCAACCTTTCTTCGATGCTCCAGACTATCAAGGTTGCAAGTTATGTTTGCGTCTTCAATCACGCGGATGGCTCTTGTTCTGGATGGAATCCATCAGCTTCAGGGTATGCTTTGCTCCATACATGAGAACAGTACTCCAAAGAAGGTCTGATCTGAGCTTTGTAAAGCATCAAAAGTTGCTGAGGTGTGTACATTTTCTTGGTTCGGAATAGTGTTCCAAACTTTTAGGAAGCAGCTCTTGCAATTCCAGCAATACGATTGTGCCAAGACATATTACTGTCTATTTTAACACCCACAAACTTATTGAAGCAGAAAGCGAAATTGTCTGTCCTGCTTCTGTTTTCGTGGCATTGAATCGAACCTGGTTACTTTCACCCCAATTCGAAATTTCTTCTAGATCCTCAGTAAGATATGCAACCTTCTGCTGCCAGTGAAGATGTGCATCCGCAACCGATATCCTGGTATCCAAATGGAATGACGAAATAAGTGTGCTGCCGTCAGCAAAGCAAAATATTGGATTCTTCGTTTTTTCCAATGAGTCGTTGATGTACAATAAAATGAGGGTTGGAGATAATATGGATCCCTGGGGAACATCGGCGTTGATGGTGAGAGTATTCGAGAGATATCCACTGAGGGCCACTTGCAGGGAACGTTTTTTCAGGAAACTTGAGAGCCACACACAAAAATGATCTGACAAGCCATAGCATCGAAGTTTGCGGTATGCTGAACATGAAAGGTCCTTCAGACTAGGTAAAAATGATTAGACATTTTCGAACCATTCCTTGGAATGCAACCACAAGTTTCCGAATCTAAACGATACGAAAGTTTGCACTATGCAAGCAAAGGTTGGAAACTCAGTTATATGGAATCCTTGGAAATTTATGAGCATAAAAAATGCGGGTGCAATCTATTAAATTATCAAATTGATCTAGTTTACTCACCGGTTTTCAAATTAACGTACTCACATTGTCCCAGGTAGAAATAATTCAGGTACCTCGGTGATTACCTAGAGGTAATCATCAAGGGGTAATGTAATCATTCATTTATAGTTTGATGTAAAAGTTTGAAAATGTCGTTATAGGATAAAACTGTAGTAACTTTAGTTACGAATGAAAGTGGTAAAAAACATAGAAAATTTTCGTTTCTCATTTCACATATTTTTGTGATCAACTTCTCCAGAAGCATAATTTCTAATGAAGCTGTGTTTGTGGTTCATTGGTATTATTTTCGAAAAAAACAAAAGTTATTATAAAATGAATATACGGTTGGGAAAGCTCCAATTTGAGGAGTGAACCACACAATATTGAGAAATATAATATTACATGACCTTCTCCAGGTTTATATGACCATTTAATCATCTTTCACTCTCAAGTCGGTTATTATACATCAAGATCCATCGTAAAAGCCTTTTACAGCACATTTTGTAACATACTCATTTTAAATCACGTGCAATTGGGAAAGGATCCCCAATCCACTCTCATAATGAATGCAAAAAATTGCAAAATACGCCATCATTTTTATTACGTTACACGAGCGCCTAATCGAACTTAATGAGCGGTCATTTTTTCGACGATAACATCGAAATGTAGTGGATCGTTTTCAGACAAATTTACTACTTCGAGGAAGGAGAGTGCAAATCTGGAATATTTCGAGTGCGTGGGAGTAAACTAGAGTAAAAGTATTGCTCTAGTGAAATAAACACAATAGATTACCAAATAACTCGAATGGTATATATATACCAAAATAATTCTGTAAACAGTAGTTATTCTTTTGTTTGTGGTGCGTTTGCTCCTTCAATTCATACAAAAATTATTTCGAGTGTGTGATTACTTTGAGTGTTGGTATTGTCTTGCGGTTTATTTTGCAAGGATTACTCAAAGATGTTCACTGCAGTAAGTGGTTAATCTAATGTGACTGTGCGGAAATAATTATTGAAGAGAACTTCCTCATAATAATAATTGTTTTGAATATTCTTTGAGAGTTTTACAGTTCAATGAATCAACAAATAACATACTAGAAAACTCATATTACTATTTCACCCAAAAAATTTTGAAGCAGTAGAAACGTTTCCAAAATTTACAGTTAATGATAAAATCGTTGCTGATAAAATCGCAGCCAACTGACACATCCGATTTTTAATTTCGAAATCGTTCTAATGGAAAATTCGAATCAACTGAATATGAATTGTGATCAAATTTGAACTTGCAGGTGGATGGTTTTTAGAGGGAATTGAATTTATATCAATGATTTTGTATGGAATTAGAAGACTTTGAAACAAGCTGCTAATGAAAAAAGTACGAAAAATATTTCATCATTAGACCCTACATGAGGGTATTATCAAAGTAGGTACTTAACAACAACAATAATAATAATAATAGGTTTTTATTTCCCACACATACAACCAATAACAAAGTAGATATTCACTTGGGAAATCGCCGAAGATCAGATGGTATCATGCAATGCATGATACCTCTGTTATTATTCTTAAGCAGTACGAGAGTAATTACATAATAGCTCTCTCGAGCCAGTCAACCAAACTTTCAGCATAGAAAAGCTACAGAGAGTACAAGAGATATAAAATAAGTTCAGGCAATGAGTATAAAAAAATTGTTCCATCGGAAAAAAGGCAAAAAAAATAAAGAAAAACATACATTACCATAAGTCATTAGCGGTAGTAGTATTGATCCACTTAATGTATTAACTTGAATTACATATGAGTTTGAGCCAGCAATAAAAAATTCTTGAATTTTTTCAAAATAATTCGATATTTAGCCTCTTTATGTCAGCTGGAATAGAATTATAGATAAGTGAAACTTGATACGAAAAAGACCGTCTGAATACGTCAGTTCGATGAGAGGGTGGAGTAACAGTTCCTTTGAACCTAATGTTAATGTTATGAACATCTCGAAATGAAATTTTACGCAGTAGATATGAGGGAGTTTTGTTTGTGATAACTTTATGGCATAACGGGCTGAATGAAGTTTGTACCTATTCTGCATGTTCAGCCACTTAACTTCATTCAGTGTATGTGATATATGATGCCATTTCCTGATACCAAATATTAGTCTTAGACATGAATTCTGCATAACTTGTATTCGTCGTTTGTCTTCATGGTCTAAACATGGACCATAAACCGATGAGCAGTAGTTGAAACGTTAATGCAATAAATAATTCTGAAGGGAAAAGGCTAATTATTATTTTTATAATTATAAATTGTATTTACTGAATATTTGAAAAAGAAACTTTCATCATTGCTTTTTAATACTATTCAAAACTACTCTGGTTCAATTCTTAAAAATTGAAGTGACATACAACATTCTACAAAATATTCGAGTAACAATCATTAAAATTTATATTACTTTCTGATATACAAAAACTCACCTCATTACTCGGAACATAGTATCCTCTCTATTGGAATCAGAATTTTTGTGATGCCCTCCTTTGAAAAATACAGAAAGTATTGCCATGCTAATGCCGAATATAGCAACGTCTCCGTACTTGATATTCCTAACCAAACCTCGGGACCTCGCCATGTTCCATAAGGTTTCGGTGGCAACGTTACTCACATATAAACATAACAGTGTTCTCCTGCTTGGACGTTCTATTAAAATGGAGAAGACACTAGATAGAAAGGCCGGAATTGCTGACACTGTGAGAATGTTGAAATTCCCTAACAATCTTCTGCAATGGAAAAACCGAACATATGTACACATTTTCTATCATCTATTATCATACAAGCCTCCATTGACATTAATGAAACCAGTAACGTTGTAATTTTATAGGAATTCTGGGACCGAAATTTTTCAAGACTCTCGATCACTATTAGCTGACGATATAAATAAACTCTTTTGTAGATTATTTCCCTATGGGGATTTCAAATCCTATTTATAAATTTTTGTGTTCAACAATACTCTCTACATCATCAAAATTTAATTTCATGAAAAACTGTCTTCACGAAAATATAGTACGCGCCAACTAAGATGAGTCAGCGCAGAAACGTAAAATCGTACTGTGTTGGAAGATTTCGCCCACTTAAGTCATATTTCGCCAATGTACTATTGACATCAGTTTGTGTGACCAATAGCTATCTTCTGGGGCGAGTATAATTTGGTTATCAATGCGCATCAAAATCTCATCTTAGTTGGCGCGTACTATATCTTCTTTTCATATTCGTGAAAGGGTTGATCATTTGAAGATCTATTAAATTGACTAGAATTTATTTTACTATGAAATTTCGCTCTCGAAATTTTGGTTGAAGAAGTTCAATGTTAAAAAATAAGATTTGTTTTCAACTCTTTTTGTTACAATTCTCAAACCACTTATCGAGGAAACATCACATTGTCAACATTTAGAAAAAGTTGTTTTCCAGTTTTAATTCACTCAGTATAAAAAAAAATGGAGTCATATTATTATCTTCATAATAGAATAGACTCCATACAATCTTACGTTTCTTTAAAAGTATTTGAAAAACCTAATCTCAATAAGCCACGCTTTATCTGAGTGCCCCGTACATTGGAGAATATTTAAAAAAAACCCGATGTATTGGATATCTGAAACTTTCGTTTGAAACATCATTTGAACCTTTTTCTACTTCATATCAAACTTTTGATGGAAGTTCGAAGTGACACACACTATATATGACCATGAATAA
>WOGR01004284.1:0-14893 GCA_015342045.1 Leptinotarsa lineolata | reverse complement strand
TATAGAAAATTGTAAATATCTCGAAAACGATCACCTCCAGCGTTGTTGAGGAGGTGTACCTTTTTTACTTGGAAAAGGTGTGGGAATTAGGTTTTTTTCATGAAAAGTACCAAAAGTTTACTGTCAAAAAAGTTAGGGCAATTTGAAATAAATAATGACAGCGTACGCAGTGCCCTCTAGATGTTGCATGAAAATCAATACCAAATTATGATTTTCCATGTCAAAAAACCCTCAGGTACCGAATTTCGTGCAAATAACTTACTTTTTGCAAGAGGTATTTTCAAAAAGCAAACAAAATAATTCAATTGCAACACCCTGTATCTCCGAAACGAAGCATTTTTGGACTCAAGTTCATATAGACGTTTTTCTTAAAATTTCCTCAGAAATACGTCACTTGAATATTTTGACGTACTCACGTTACACTCTGTATAAACATATATTGTGGTAGATGGGTAGTCTTTGCTGACTAGTTAAAAACAAAAATTACTGAACTATTGGGATACGCAGCATGTTGAAGGATACTCTTAGGACATTCATTCCGATATTTCGACACTTTTCATCGACATTATCGGGAATGATCATACAAAAAAATGTGGAAGATTTTCACATTTTTTTGTTAGAAGAGAGAGAAGTAAAAAACCATAACATTCCTTTCCCAAAGATTAATCTTTCCTGAAAGTATACCCCTTTCAATTTGAATATTGTTTGTTGAGTGATGTTTTTAAATAATATTGAAAATATGTAATTTCCAGATTTGTTTTCCACCATGTCTACATCAAAGAAATATCTGCTACTGTTGTACGTTCGTCTTAAAGAATCGATCCTCACCACTAGAGGTCCCCAGAAAGTTCAGTTCGATGTACCAATTTCTTATTTGGTGAGTTAACCACAGTACTTTCTCAAAGTGTTGGAATACCAAAAAAATAAACAAAAAAATAACAAAACGAGGTTGAAGGTGAGTCTGTATGGAAAAAGGTTGGTTGGGTAATAGGATCAACTTTTTCTTTAAAAAACAATTGTTTTCTCGCCGACATTTTGAATTTGATTAAATTCTTCAGGACTCTTCAACAATGATTTTTATAAACATACCTCTTACAAAACTTAAACGATTAATTGTCGTTTCAATTTTACAAGAAATAATGAATTCCTGATTAAATCACTCACCTGAGAGTAGTTTATTCGTATTGACACTATTACTGTTTTCAAAACCATCAGAAATATCAGATAAATATTGAAAAAATGACAAACATTGCAACAATCAATTTTCGAGAAAACACCAGCACAAAACGACTTGAAACAAACGAATTGCTTTATCTGTGATCCTGATAAGGTACTGTCTATTTTTTAATCAATCACAGAAATGAAAATAATGAGAGAAAGGTGAATTATTCAGGTAATTTACTTATTGAATTGAAATATTCTGTTTTTGTAAAAATTATCTCATTAATTTCTCGTGAATCAGAAAATGTAGAAAAAGTTATCATAATTTTGTGTCTATTTTTGAAAACTGAAACAATATGTAATGTAAACCTCTCAAACCTCAGTGCTTACTTCAACCAGTACTTTTGTTTTCAGAATGATGAGTACAAGGATATCGGTAGAGAAATAGCAAGTATATTTAGGGAAGATGCTTCAGAAAAAATAAAAGTGAAGGAAATTCCTATTCCGCAATTTGGAGAAATTCTTTCATTTCCAAGGGATGAAAAGTTCTCTATCTTCATCCCCTGGCATGGACGCTTGGCTGGAAAACTCATTGAAATTTTCCTAGGTGAGGAAAATAGTGAGCTTATACTCAGTTTGACAAATCTTTAAACAAATTCAAATTTATTAACAAGTGTACAATATCTCATGAATGCGTATAAATAATAAAAAAAATTGTAAGTTCATGCATAATATTTCAACACAGACTGCTAAGTCTAAAACACTTGTGTTCGTATTAAAAAAACACACTTCAGTATGAGATTTCCACATGAAAATTGTGTTCGACTCTGGGTTAGTTGAAAAATTAGATTCAAACAACTGTAAATAGATATATCTTCTAAAAAAAATTACAAATTGAAACCAAGAAATGTATCAACAATGGTGTTGTATTATGAATGAAGATAATTTCAATAAGATGAATGAAAACATTTTTTTGTCTAATTTCCACCACGTTCATTTATTCTTACGATCGGTTTCGGGGTTTACCTCATTATCGAGTAAAAGTAACTAACTAACTTTTTGGAGTATGCACACGAATTATTGATGAATGTTGAGTACATGTTTTCGTTCCTATAGTAAGTGGGCATACTTGAAGACTGGCTTTAAATCAAATTATCTCAATGAACAATTCGTCAGTCCCATCTCACCTACAGAGTAGGTTTATGGACTGACACCTATCAGAAAACAACTACTTCCCTGGCTAATACCACGAAAGGCGTTGTATTATATCCAACAGGTGTCAGTGCAGGATTCTTCACAGAAGTAAATCCTGCATATGCAGTTGGCGATACAACTTCGGATATCGAATTTTAACTATTGTAACACACTTGCAGACCGGTTTCGGGCAGTTTAGCCACTCATCAGTGCAAGGTAGTCGATGATTTCCAATATTAGAAAATCGAATTCCTTTCAGAGCATCATTCTTCAATCATGCTTTTATCAAAAGGTTAGTGTCGTCTGCATACGCAACTATATGTACCATCGTAAGGTCATGTAGATACGTTATTAGATCGTTAGCATCAATGAAAAAGAAAAGTGGTCCTAGTATGGATCCCTGAGGAATACCCTGTTTTATTGTTATTGATTGACTTTTCATACCTCGTATAATGACTTGTTGAATAACTTGAGAAGCTGAATACACTTGTTTAAATGAATAAAACGGAGAGGAGATTTTGTATGTAAAGTGGATAATTTAATTATTTCTATTGCAAAGCGATTTCGACTTGCGTCATCTTCAGTGCTCACTCGTCAGGTAGCAGGAAGTATCGAGAAGAAGAAAACATAGTACATTTATAAAATTTGATCTATATAAAATAATGAAATGAAATAATTGAATGAAAATGAAATAATTATATATTCTGAAGAAATGTCTTTATTAAATCTAGAGCAATTTCCCGCATTACAAGTCTACTCATTTTCGAAATCAATAACTCGTGATCTACACAATCGAACGCCTTTGAGAAATCAATGAATAAACCACATATTTGAAATTTGTAGTCGAGCATAGTGATCCGATATATGAAAGTCTTCGACAGATAATGATTAGATCCTTCATACAGATGAAAAATGTTGATGATATCTCACACACACTTTGTTTTCTTTAAATGTGAAGATGAGAAACGCCTAATAAAATATCCTTATTGCAATAAATGTAGGGTTTTCAAACATTATTGCTCACTTTCTAATATACTTGATAGATTTCATTATTGTTTTATCTTAGGAATGAAGAACGTCGACGACCTTCTCGCAGTTGCAGTTTACGCCCGAGAACATGTGAATCTATCTCTTTTCGAGTACGCATTTTCCGTTGCTCTGCTGCATAGGCCAGACACGAACGATCTAAATGTTCCATCGTTAATAGAATCGTTTCCAGAAAAATTCATTGACACTAAGACATTTGAACGGGCAAGAGAGATAGCTTATACCATCCCGGAGAAGTACAGAGTAAGAATTGTTATTTTTATACACCACCGGTTTGAAAACGCAACATTCAGTTCTTTGCTTATTTTTGTAGATTCGGATATGACAAAAAGAAACTTATTCACTTGGAATATATTTTTTTGAAAACATAAGTTGGCCAATGAATATTTATATTAACAGAGCTTTCCAACGTATTTTTCCTCATGATTTCTGATTTCCTCTCTGGATTGTATTTATTGGACCAATTCGTAGCCATTGGTAGTATCTTGGAAGACTGTTCTGAATCAGAAAACTGTACACACCTCAGCAACTTTTGATGCTTCAGAAAGGTCAGATCAGACCTTCTTTGGAGTATTGTTCTCAAGAGCTATTCGCCTGATTGGAGATACGAACATTACTTGCAACCTTGATAGTCTGGAGATTTGTCTCTCTTCTATAGATATTTCCACAGGAGGTGTTCAAGTGACTTGGCATATTTTAAATACGCGACGGGCTGTGGCTGCTTATCGTTTCGAGATTCAACTCAGTTCACCTCTATCCTCCCTATCTATATAGAAGTCCCGAGTCTGGTTAAGATACGTTGAACTAGAGATCTTTCTGAAGCACATCAAAAGTGTAAAACCACCCATTACCTCCACAATGGAGAAGGAAATCCACAACGAATTACCATTCTTAGACATATTGGTGAAGAGAACCGACACTAAAAGGAAAATACTCGCACAGGACATTATTTTAATTACAAATACAACCACCATCAATCTACAAAATGAGAAATCATCAAAACTCTGGTAGATAGTGCTATTGATTTCTGTAATACTAAGAAATATTTTGAAAAGGGACTAAGCATCATCAAAAATGATCTTCAATGGAATGGGTACTCCAAAGTGATGGTGGAACAGACTTTGGTTAAAAGACAGCAAGAACCCCCAAGGAAGAAAAGCCGTCACAACCAGTTTTTGCACTTCCCTACATCAGAGGATTATCGGAAAGGATAAGAAGAATTGGGTCCAAGTACAACATCAGAACCTGCTTCAGATCCGGCAGTGCGGCAAATCCTATACAGGTGAAACTGGGAGACTATTGCCGAGCACAAGAAAAACACACATCGAGGAGAAACCAGCAAATCAGGAATAGCAGAGCATGTTTGCACTCATCAATATAACGTCAAGTGGTCCCAAGCTGAGATCATACACACGGAGAAGTTGCATACATTTTGTCCAACGAAACATTTAGCCAAGCTAGCGTACAGATACGCAACATATGGTAAACTGTAATTAAGCAGAAAAATGGTCAACTTCCGTTAAACCGATGAAGTGGACTCGAATGACCTGAAAAAAGACATCTCTCGGAGAAATAGTCCAGGTATCACACAAAGACGATTGTGGATATCAACAATTGAAACGTCGTGAGAAAACTTGGTTTGAAAACTGTTTAATTTTTTTTATTCCGTTTTTAATTGTTCAATTTTTAAAATTCTGCTGATTTTTCATTTCATTGTAAATTCATTTCACATTTTATTGCTCAATATATTTATTATTTTCAGCTATTCATTTTAGTTTTCGATTTCAAATGTTCTTTCAGAGATTTCAAATCATAATTATCATATTAGACAACGGAAATCCGAACTAGTACAATGGGGAATATTCTTCCTGACAAAAATCAAGTAGTATTCATAAAAGAGCTCCAAAACAACGCATTTTAAACTTATCATTTCAACCCTTTCCTTTAGAAATCATTTGAATACTTAAAAAAGAGGATTGAATCACTGCAATCAACATTTAAAGGGATTCGTTTCTATTTCACCATTTGGCAACATCGGTTATAGCTAACAAAGGACAATGAATCTGTTACCTGTATGAGATAAACAAAGACGACATATTTCAGAGGAGTGCTGTTCTGTTTACTTATGTTTTGTGTTTCGAGACATTCTGTGACATATGACATTTTGTGCACCTAACCTATCGTCCTCTATATAAAAAAATAATACAACAACTGTTGTTTATGTGGCTTGTGGAGTTGGTATTGAACTTCAGTTCATATTCTACCTCAATTGTTGATTCATAAATATAATTTTTCTTTTTTGAAGTAGAATATCTGGGTACGTATAAATTATTTCAACTTGATATATTATATGCATTTTAGGCGCTATTGCCAATATGTGAATTAGAAACAAATCCTTTTAATAATTGAAACCCAACATTTGAAACATCAATTTGAATACTTATCGAAGTAAATTTGGAAAACTCATGGATCAAACTCAACTTTATTTTGTTCAAACTTGCATTTGCTGTAATAACCCAAATTGAGGAACATTCTCCATTCACTATGAAACATTGTCAACTAATTTTAAACAAATATTATTTCTGTTATCTTCTGTTAATCGCATGTGGTCATTTCTTACAGAAGCCCATTGAAATGCCGATGAATTATACAGCATCAGACCTAGACATTGAGCAAAGGGTAGCTTACTTCAGGGAAGATATAGGCGTGAATCTCCATCACTGGCACTGGCATCTAGTCTATCCAACTGGAGGACCTCCTCATATACTCAATAAAAATCGAAGGGGAGAGTTGTTCTATTATATGCACCAACAGATTGTTGCAAGGTATAGATTCTTTTTAGTGTATGTAGTATGTAGTGTATGAACCGCTTATAATTTCTTTGATACGAGTAACCCAGTTGATAATAGTAATAAGCAGTTATGTTTTAGTGAAAAAAAGGGGTTAGAACAAAAAGTTCTCGTGACAATTCTCAATCTACGACACCTATCTTCGTCAAGTGAGTAAGCAATAATACTGTTCGGCTTCGGAAGTGAGTCACCTGGGCGTACTTCTGGAAAACGTCATGGCTGCATTATATACCCACCAGTCCAATAACGCCCTTTTTATCCTCTCAGGAAACCGGTAGCCATACAGGCCAAACGAAGCCAACTTCAGTTGATTTGTCAATATTGAGGTTCTCAGATGTTGGCTACGTGGGTGGTCCAACAAAGAAAACATAAACATTTTGGACAAAAAGGCATTTCTGAGAGGGTGTAATGTCTTGAAATGAACAACACTTTTTCCCAGCCAAATGCGGCCAGTTTTGTTCAATTCCCCCACCAAAACGTTACAATAAGTTCGCATAATACTCCCCGTTGATTGTTTCGCCTGCAGATAAAACGCCTTCTTTGGAGCCGGTTCATCCTTTTGAGTCTACTGTTTCGAAGTGCTGAACCCATGTTTCATCTATGATTATGAAACGAGGCAAGAATCATGCTTTGTTGCTGAGAAACTTTGCTAAACACTCAATTGAAACACACAGTAAAAATAAAAATCTCAAAGTGAAGAACATTATCTCTATTTGAAGAAATCTTGCTCTCCTATATTCATGAAGAAATATTTTTATAAATTGAGAAATATATTCTCTCAAGTTGAATTTGAATATCATTTCAACTGGAGTGGATAAACAATTCTTTTAATTGGGAAAAAAATTCCACCAAGATTGTGCATACATTTCCCCGATAGATTTCCTCCCCTTCGGCGGAATCAATTTGTCGACATTCATTGGATGGACAGCTAACTTGTAATCTAAAATACAGCCAATTTTTGTACCAAAAGTAGGCAGACTCTGATGGAATCTTCTGATGGGATCTTCTGATATTTGACATAATATGGAGTTGATGAGTTTCTGTACAATTCAGATTCATTTTACTTCCAGTTTCACCAATCAACCAAACCTAAATATTTTTTTTGATATTATTTTTAAAACTTATGATTGGAAATTGATTGAAGCATGGGATTTAAATTCACTTTATAAAACTGGCAACACTGTACTACATTGTTAGTTTCTCGTAATACTGAATTTAAATTATTTTTAATAATATCTATGTTCAAATGAGACAGTTTTTTTAAACTGAAATGAATAAAATACTTCTTTGAAAGAAACCCTGTTTGTTCTATACAAAATTCCTGTTATCTCCAGTCGATCATAAAATAGTTTTGTTAAGATCCCCAAAACTTTGTTATAAACGAATTAAGTTATTTGGAGGGATACAGTTTCAATTTTAGACAAACAATATGTTTTCGGATCACGTTGATATTGCACTCCATCGATACAGTTTATTTTCCTCTTCAAATAGGTGGTAGATTTTGAGATGATATTATATTTCCTTGATCCAAAATAGTTTATCTTCGCAATAATATAATCAAACAAATGATGTCATTGAAAGGCCAAGAAATTTGATTTCTTCGTTGAAAAAAGTGTGGTTCTCTTATGAAATATGGCGCTGATGGTATGAAGTAATAGTTTCTCCAACAGAGATAAACATTTCAAAACAATATATGATCTTCTTTCAAAGAAATACTTTCTACTGTGCATCTCCACGAAACTGTTTTTTCTCGAATGTGGGCAAACGTGGCACCCATGATGCACACATCTTTCTCCTGTAGGTACAAATTTTCAGATAACATACAATGTACCGCACTTTTCGAAATACTTACTAAGTCTTCTAAAGCCGTGTTTACACGGTGCTCGTTTAGAAGACAATTGACAGAGGACAGCTTACTGATATAAAATTATTGGCTACGTGTAAATACCTTTGGCCAATTGACGTGTCAACTGTCCTGCCAGTTGTCCTGATATTCGACTGTCTTCAGGAGTAGACAGTGGACAATTGACTGCGCAGTGACGTCCCCCGCCAATCTATCACGACAGTTGCCTTGACAATTGGCGCCGTGTGAACGTGGTAGGGCAGTAGATATCCCATTTTGGGCCAGTTTGCCTTTGTCAGTTGAGACATCTTCGTGTGTGAGTTCAATTGTGTATTTTGAAGTTTACAATTGTGAAATTCTGAGACTTCTGTAGCTATTTCCCGTAGCAAGATACATACGATAGTGTCATTATCAATTTCAACTTAGGAGGCAGTTCTACCTTCATTATTGTGTCTTATTTAGATAGTTTACTTTCGACAAGCTGCAATAGTTCGTCAAAACTCTCCGGACTCGTCCTTAAACAAGCTTTATATTTCAATGGATCCTCCATTCCTAACTCTTTTATCGATTGCGAGGAAGCTCCGTAACTGTCTCTCTTCGAGAACTTCGCAAGCCACAGCGATAAATTCCCGACAAAGATCATCACACATTACTTTTATTTCATCACGAGGAACAACAGACAATTGGACTAGCTTCAGACATTCATGCAACTGACCCGACGATTGTTTCCTCAACTGGCATCGTGTAAACGCGGCTCTCAAACTCGCGCACTTTCAGTCGACGTATCATAACCCCCTAAGTTTGACTTCATTGACACTCAACACAGGTCGCAAATGAGCCACCTAGTCGTCCTTATTTAGTTCGATGGCTCAAGCGCGTCAGTTATAATACCTTCTGATCATTCTAATACCCTCTCAACAGTTCGGTAGCGATTACAGCTGAGATGATGGATGGGTATTTCGAAACGTCATGAGTATGAGATAATACTGAAATTCTTGTTTGGAATTGAGCGGCTGTTCCCGAATAAGCAAGATTTTTTATAGTTAACTGAGTGTTAAGTTATAAACATACTGAAACACGAGTCAACGTACGTTTTAATATTTATCAAATACGAGTTATCCTAAAACTAAATACACAAAATTTTCTTCAGCATAAGATACTGGAAAACTATCGACCTTTAGCATGTAGCGTTAAACAGAAAATGCTCAGTTACCTAAATATAAAATACGAATTTTAACACCAAATTCTACGATCTCTACCACGATCAACAAATACACCAGTTTACTCAATTTTGACAACTCAGGACAGAATTTGAACCAACGTACGATCATCGTCCAAAGAATACTCATACGAGGATCAATTGAGCCTAAATGGAAGTATCAATTCGATTGGTTTACCTGCCATACACAAAAATGACATATAATTACGGGGAAAACATCAGGGCACAAAGTAAAATACAGTTGTCATGACCTAGATACAAAAATATTCATATATAAATGATGAATTCTAATAAATGAGACATGATATCACAACCTTTTCATACTGATAAACTTTCAGTTGATATGTCTCCAATTCATTAATAAACATTTAGCATTTACTTGTGAAGATATATCACAAATCATGACACACATCGCAATTCCTTGGCAATTAATAAAACTATTTATGGTCGTTACCTCCTTAAAACATAAAAATAACCGCAGCAGACACAATACATCTTCAACAAGAATATAAATACGCAAAATTTGGCATAGTTGATTATCGTCGGAACAATTTCGGTTACAGTTTTATAGTTATTATATGATGCCGACAAACTCCTATATATCGAGGGGTATTTCTTCAATCAGGTTAATTTAGCTCCGCCGACTCTCGGCTCACTTCACTTTGATTACCTGACTTCGATTCTTCCGCGCATATTAATTGATCGCGCCCTCATTTCAGTTCATTACAGACGATCATTCGATACCGCTTCGTGAATCTTCGTCACCATTTATAGAGTCGTCACCTCAGTTGGTCTACCACTACGATGCTTGCCATGGCAGCTCGTATGGCCTCGTTTAAACTCTGCTACCCAATATTTCACTGCTGAAAACGAAGCAGCAGACTCGCCCATAGTAGAATCTAGTTCAGCTTTTGAACTGGTTGGGCTGAAGCCTTCCAAATAAAAGTATGGTACACATTTACACAAATTCACTAACACGAATTCTGGTATACTGACGATCCAACCATGAAGGGTTTTTTTGAAATTATTTTGGGCGAATCATCTTGAGAGGTAAAGCGTTTTCTGAATTGCTCGAAAGGAGATTGTTACCTCTTCATTTTTGCTGCTCAAGAATTCTGTGCAAATCAGATCCATAAAATATCTTGCTGTAGAAAAGGTGATACGTTTTCTATGATCAATCTTTGGATAACTGAGAAGCTCCTGATTGAGGAAAGTTGGGGTCTCCCATTCAAAGTTCATCTCCTCTGTAGAATCTGAGACGAATTTAGGAGGATTCCAAGAGAGATACCTCACCTGGTAGGGGTATTCCAATGCCCCCACGGAAGGGTATAGTAATGAAATGATTTGCCTATGGAAATATGATTATTTGAAAATGGAACATTTACAAGACAGATTGATGTTTGGGAGAAATTTTAATGGCTTTAAAATTTTCCATCTATATGAAAAGAATGAGGGTCCTTCAAATGAAGAAATGATATCAATTGGATGAAAATTCTTCAAAAATATGTGTAGATTATATTCGAAAACTTTTCCAGAAACAATTACTTTCGATTATAACTATTAAGTTGAAATAAATTACTATCACTTATTTAATGTGCACAACATACGTAGTATTTTGGGAAAGAAAGTTTTTGGCTTTCTACTATTCCATCTTGATGCAAAAAAATGTGGGAATCTTCCTAAGAAAGTAAGAAAGCAATCATTTTTAAAAGAAGCAACTCTAAACATTACGATTTTTATGTCACGGAATAAGTTTGATCTACTTATGTCATATAACCCCTTCAATTTAAATACGAAGTATCTATCTTGATAGATTTCAATGGGATGAAAAGTAACAAATTTAAATTTGTTTAAATATTGCCCCATTTGTTTGTTGAACGGTAAAATTAAAAATTTCAGAAATCAAAATATTCGGATGAGTTGACAAAAAACTGATGTTATACTCATTTAGAGTTACGAATTCAACAGTATTTTCAAGCTACAGGAATTACAGGACAGTTTTTTACTTTTTTTGTGATGATTAGTCATTGTAGAAATATTGGGTAATCATAAAATATCACCATCAATAAGACTTCTGACTAATTTCTTCATTATTGCTGATGATTTCTCAGTCGAATATTTATGAAAATACTACAGTTGCCATCTAAAAAAATACAATAAGAAAAATAATGTGAATTGGATAGAGAAAATGAAATCGTTCTTATTTATGCACTGTTTTGATTTTATGATTCACATTATTGATTCTGTTCACAGATATAACTTTGAACGTCTTTGCAACCAATTGATGCGCGTGGATAGATTCTTTGAATTTGATGAACCGATCAAGGAAGCCTACTTTCCTAAACTTGATAGCGCGGTATCTAGTGGCACGTGGCCTGCTAGAGCTCCTAACCAACGTATCCAAAATTTAAGAAGAAAAAACAATAGACTATATCTTGATATAAACGAAATGAAAAGATGGAGAGACAGAATATTTGAGGCTATTAATACCGGTGTTGTGAAAGGGGTAAGTTGACGAACAGAGAAAAAGAGAAGTGAAGGTGAATTAACCGACTATATTATAACGTTTTTCCCGTAGGTTTGACAATAATTTACTACTCTGTACAGATTAACTCAACTTCATTTCACTTCTATACTTCCAATACAACACAAAACCTTTAAATGAACTTCAGAACAATTCTCGAATGTCTGTCGCCTTATTAGTTCACTTCGTACCTCACTTTCAACTAGAATTCTCAATCTGTCTGTGGTAGGGTTTGTATAACCTAATGGGAATCTTTAGAAGCCGATAGAAATCTTCTTATACCTAGAACGATAGAGAAACGGAAGTTGAGTTGAGGCGCACGGTCGTTATATTTTTCCAGGGAATAACTGACAGCAATATTTTGAGATTTCAGAAAAGTAACTTGTTGAAATGATCTTCAGATGTAAATATGCAAAATTTGGAAGTGTAACAAATTACACATTTTCTGTTTTTACTGAAATCATCCTACAAGTGTACATGCACCCTCTTTTGTAAAAAGTACATATCTCTATAGTGTACCTATGTTTTCTCCAAGAATCTGATGGAGTACTTTCTCATCGACGTAGGGTCTCATATCATACGTTTTGTTAACGATGTATGGAATTTGTAAGATGTAAGAAACTGTTATAAAGTTTATGATGGACAGCAGAGCCGCAGGAAATCAATAACTTTCAAAGGAGTTTGAAGAGTGAACAACTTTCGGAAGACATTTTTTGTGTAGAACTTATAGTTTATTGTAACAGCAAGGGTATTATTCTTCCATAGTGTGGAAAATAAGCATAGCTACATCAGTAGAGGAGTTGCTGGAATGCAATTGAGGGCAAATTAAGAAGTTCACCCCGAAAATCAACTGCATGATATAAACCACTGAAGAATCCAACTCATTATCTTGTCTCGTCATATCATTTAAATTCCAGGACATCGAATGCGGATGTAAAACTTCACCATCAGCAGGAGGTTGCATATCTCAATGAGAATCCAGAGGTGATTTCGAATTGATGTGAATGTAGCCAGGTTCTGTTTTGATGAGCTTATTGGGGGTAAAAATGGACACCAATATGTTTTGGCACAATCATGTCGCTAGAATTGCAAAGGCTGCTTCTCAAAAGCTTGAAATACTGTTCCGAACCAGAAAACTGTACACACCTCAGTAACTTTTGATGCTTTTTATAGCTCAGATCAGACTTTCTTTGGAGTATTATTCTCATGTATAAAGCTCCGCTCCTAAGCAAACCCTGAAGCTGGATTCCATCCAGAAAAGAGCCATCCGCCTCATTAGTGACAGGAACATCACTTACAACCTTGAAAGTCTAAAAAACAGAAGAAAGTTTGGATTCCACCAAGAGCGGTACATATCAGAAATACGGGAAGGACTGTGGCTGCTCGTCATTTTGAAGTTCAACTCAGTACACCTCGAACTCCACTGTTCAAGAACTATCTTTATATAAAACAAACTTCATGAGTAAGTTTTTCCAATTGAATTTAATTTCCAGCGATTCAAATCCAACGTATAATCGCTACTTTCGCACTGGCACCGCTCTTAGAGCGCCCTAAGAATTTTCCTGTAGTGCTTCTATTTTATCTTTGAAAAACTTCAACAATACTGCTTTACTGTTATTCAAAATTTTTGAATGTATTAGGTGGACTGAAAAGTTTCTAGAGGCAACATGAGCTGAATTAGATACATTGGGAGCAAACAGTGAAAAAGTGAGATGCACTGTCTTCTCTGGCTTTTATAACATCCCGACAACAATTCTACAATTAACAGTCGTACTGGCGCTAGATTTTCAGTTCTCAACTTTCAGGGACGATAACCAAAAAAATGCTCTATTGGATTCAAGTCTGGACTGCATGTTGACCGTAAAAACTCCTGCATTTTTATTTTTCAATCTGTGTAAACCACTTTCCTGCAAAGTCGTTCAAAATATATTTGTTATCCATTGGTTTTGGAAAGAGACACAGGTTTCAATGTAAAACCCTATAGTTTCCATTTTTTATCAGCCAACAAAAACATCATGTTAATTAACTACATAAAATTCATATCAATTCTAGGAGGATGGAAATGACATAATCCTAACTGAAAATGAAGGAATTGATATCTTGGGAAACCTAATAGAAGCAACGCTTTTGTCTGTGAATGGTGCTTATTATGGCAATTTGCACAATATGGGACATAACATCGTTGCTTACATTCACGATCCAGATAACAAATATTTGGTGAGTATTGAGTGCAGTTGATTGTTAGAGGTAACAATCATCATTTGATCAAATTAAAAAAACCTTTTTGAAATTTGAAAATAACTTGTTTGATTGATGTTATATTTATTTTGTAGGAATTCATATCGAATATAGGATTTAAAAAATAATTTTGTATCTGGTTTCAATTACTTGAAAATCATCTAACAAACTAAAAACGCTCCTAACAAATAATAAACTTGATAGAAATTATACAAAAGTTATTATCTTTATCCTCTACTAGATTAATTCTCCGAAAATCTTCAATTTTTTTGAAAGAGAGCTGTACTGAATGCTTTCGAATCGTCTCAATTCGATTTTTTGAACAACCTCTACTTTCTAGGAATCAAATGGTGTTATTGGAGATTCTGCAACTGCAATGAGAGATCCTTGGTTTTATCGTTGGCATGCGTATATTGATTACATCTTCCAGAGTTTCAAATCTACTCTACCCAGATATACGGCTGAACAGGTGAGAATGATTTATTCACCACTCATGCTCAAAAATTTATTAATGACTAGTCCTGATTTAACATTCACAAACAGACGGAAACAGCTTGAGCAAAACTCAATGCAAATACTTAGAAATGATCTACGGAATATATTAGAGGAAGTATTACAATTGCAAATTGAATCAAATTAGGTTAGGTCAATAATGACTGGGTCTATTCGACTCTCCAATGCAACTCCTAAGGGTTTATTGTGGCTTATACCTATTCACACTCGACTAAATGAACCCAGCTTCTTAACCTTTTGGAACCCGCACCTGATCTGAGAGATCGCCACAATACATTCTTCGGGAATTCTCGGTGAGTTGCAAA
>WOGR01004283.1:0-14898 GCA_015342045.1 Leptinotarsa lineolata | reverse complement strand
CCAATAATTAAAAATCGATTCCGGAAGTTGTATCGCCAACTGCATATGCAGGAATCACTTCTGTGAAGAATCTTGCACTGACACCTGTCAGATATAATCCAACGCCCTTCGTTGTATTAGCCAGGGGAGTAGTTGTTTTCTGATAGGTGTCAGTCCATAAACCTACTGTATAGGTGAGATGAGACTGGCCTGAATGAACTGTAAATTTAGATAATTTGAAAACAGGACAGTTGAACCAGAAACTTCGTGTGATATTTGTGTTAAAAGTAAGTTTAATTTTGTTAGTGAAATTTTTTCACTAGCAAAATAAAACCTTACTTCCAACACTCATATCATAACTATCTATTATATGTGAAACAAAAAAAAATCGCAGAACTACAATTTAAGAGGGGTATGTAGTTTTTTTTTTCATTTTTCTGTGATCTGAATTTTACAATAACAGGAACTGGTTGTTCCAAAAAAAAAATTTTTTCGTTGATCTACTAACTCATACATGGACTTAAACTCACCTTACAGGATCATTCCACATCAACTCCCAAGCTAAAGAACTCTGTGCGTCAGGTTGACTCAGTGGTACAGGAATATCATTTATAGCACTCATAACGGGGCACAGCCATGGTGGAGGAACTCCTCCATGACAACAGAATAACTGAAAAGATGTGATGATTTTAAACTAGTCACGAAAAATGAGAAATGAAACTTTCTTTTGTACCACTTTCATTTGTAATTGATGTTACTGAAGTAATGTCCTTATAAGGACATTTTTATTCCTCGTTTTTCATAAAATCAGTCAATTGGCCAGAACACAGTCGCATCAATGTGGTTCAAATATGCTTTAATCGAAATATTGTAATGAAATGATATTTGTGTATGACCTTTCTAGAAATATATTACTGAACGCCTTCCGTAAACTCTCAAACTTCGTTCAACATCGAACCAACAGCCTATACTACTAATTCCTGACGAAATAAGTATTCCTATCGTACTAACCCTCAGTTTCCAGTCTTACGAATTATCGGAAATGTGAAATAAAAGTCAGTCAATTTCCATCCTCCGAATACACTAAGAATTGGGTTGACCTAATTATTATTGGAATTGGATACATATTGGATACCTTTTTTTGTTATTTCTGAACAATAATTATATGATTAATTGAGTGCCCACTTTTTCGAATTGCTTGCAAGGCAAAGAAATATTAAAACATTTGGAAACACTGTAAACTATTTCATATAGGTATTCTCAACTCGCATCAGCTAATCCACTGTCTAGCGCTTGAGCAAGGGGAGTGAAGAATAAAAGGGTAGTGAAGATACACCGGATGACTGAGGAGAGGAGTAGAAGGGGGACACGTACCCAGATGATCTGGCGAAGATGATATGAGGAAGACAACATAGGTAACAAGAAAGCCCATGAGGAAGCAACAAGCGGGATGAATAGAGAGAGCGTGACATGGAATGTGGAGAGAATGGAAAGTAAGAATGAGGAGAGAAAAAGGATGAAAGAAAGAATCAGAGGAGAATGGCAACAAAACTGGGATGTCGACTGTTCTACATATTCTGCAGAATAGTCGGATATGAATCGCTGGACCTGGCGTGGAAGGCTGTTCAATTGCTCACGGGGTATGGCATCTTCCCGGGATACCTAGCTAGATTTAGTCTGGGCCCGGAGGTGCCGTGCCCCTGTGAATAAAGAAAGCCTGAAACAGCAGAGCACGTGATTGAGAAATTTATGGGGATGGTGTGGAAAGAGAATATGGAACGCACGAACGGAGAAATGACACTGAGGGATACGAATGGAAAACGGAATGAATGGATAAGAATTACTAATGAATGGGCAGAGATCGTGGTAAAGGATGAGAAGGTTGAATGAATGGCAAGCTATCAGCTTACCATCTTACTAATAAATAGACACTGAGGAATGGACGTGGCTGACTCAGTCGTGACATGCCAGGGAGTTGATGTTCGGATGCAACTCCGTTGTTTCAATTTGGGGTATATGGGTTGGTTGTATTATTGATAATTTGAAGATTTATTATTAAGATAGGACATTGAGTTTGTTCATCATTGTTATCAGTGATGAATAATGTAGTGTGCATTGAATTTGGAATTGATAAAGAAAATGGGTGTTTCACGCTACTAATTGCGTCCCCTCGTGTGATCGACGTTACGCGAGGAGTAGGGGTTCACTTGACAGTGGTGGGGTTAGATAAAGGGAAGGAGGCGTTATTCATGTCTAGCGCTCCCGAGGACAGTCGATACTTGTGACGTCAAATCTAGACCATTTTTCAAAAAGAACTTTTTGAACGCTTGGTTTGGTTGGTAGTAGGAGGAGAAACAAATCGAAAAATCCAATCACTTCCTCATTATTCTGGAAATGACATTTTTTCCAGAAATTACTGTTCACGCCCATTCTCATAGAACTGAAACATGGTTTGGAAGAAACATTATGATGCACCTGTATGCACTTAACGTTGCACCACTTTTTATCAGTAGTTTATTATATTTCCTTGAACAGCTTGGTAGTAGGTTTTTGTATTCATGGTGCATTTTCCTTCCTCCAAACTTAGTTTTCTACTCGTAGTAGTATGCATAGCAACGGTTAGTTGTTTTGGATTCAAGATCATTTCACGTAGTGTTGAACTTTTGTCATATTCTTATGTGAATGAAACCAGACCACAAAATCAAAACATCCGTGCTCTAACACCAGACTGCGCTATTACGACCTGTCATAGATCTCATCAGTGGTGCTAGGTTGAACCACGAATACATTACTGGACCCCATTGTCCACAAACCTGAGTAAGTAGAGGCAGTGATATGTTTCATTACGAAAACGCCATCTATGGTATCGACAGAAAACTCCTTTCACGAATATCAAAGATAAACGAGGCTTTGTTAGTTCAGCGTGCGATGTTGATGCCTGATTTTGCATTTGGCTGCTTTTTGGAGCCACGTCTATATTTGATAATCGTGAATTGAGTCTTCTGTCGATCCCATAGAGGGCGTCTTCGTGAGGGAGGATGTCATTGCCTCTACTTATACAATTTTGTCCTTTGAGAACAGCACTCGTGGTTCAGCCTAAGCACAACTGATGATATCTAGAGCGGAACAGAGCTGTTTGGTGCTGGATCATGAATACTTTGTTTTAAGACTCTACTTCAATCTAGTAGCCTTGCGGTAAAGCCGTAGTGAAGGATAGGGGATGAGCCCCGTTCGTTGGTCGATGTGGAAGCTTGGCTGTCTTGGAGAGCCTTATTTGTCATTGATATTGGATCCCATAGATAGCGTCTTCGTGAAGGATGATAGATATCATCGCTTTCATTTTCTAATGTAAAGGTTTGGCTCACGATTGTCTTGACTGTTTTTCTTTCGTGTGTTCTATCAGGTTGGAAATATAATTTCATAGAAGTATATTATAACACAAGGGTCTTTGTATTTTGAGGAAAACGTTATCAACTTTCAGCAACGACCTTAGGTGACCTAGGGCTCAGCCACTTGAAAGAAAAATAAAAATAATTGCGTCGATGTTTTAAGAACTTTGCTATTAACTTCCCTAAAGGGCCGAATAGATATTGTCAGAACTGTCCCATAATGAAATAGAATTTGTTTTTTGAGAGTTTAGAGGGTCGTAGACGTAGACTAAATAAACACCGTTAATTTGACGATGTGACAAAAGTCCGTCTACATACCAAAACGTCTTTATTTCTGAACAGAAATGAATTTACATAATTCAAAATGGCCCTTGCAGTGACATCTGTGTGTCAGTGGCAGGATCATGGCATTGTAAGTGGTAAGCCGGTAATTCTTGCCGACTTATCTGCCGGATTTGAAGAGGGAGTTAAGGGTACGAATCGGTGAGATAATTCAAAGCTATTTGATTGGACAGGAATCCTCTGGGGGAATTCGAATTCCACCCCCTTAAGAAAATCAGTTGGAAAATGCGGAAAATACGTTAAGTTAGTCTTGCGTGAACCTACGGGTAGTTTGGTCTTCCGACCAGATCTTTCGACCCAGGGGCAGGCCCCTGGGTCGAAAGATCTGGTCGGTGTGTCTTCAAGGGTTTCTGAGTCGATAATTATTCGCGGTTGAGGTAATTTGGGGGGTTTTGCGCGAATTTTTGATTGGGATGTTTGGATACTTATAGAGTCCTGGGAGGCTCTTGGGGTGGACCGAAGTACGAAGAGATTTTGGTTACTGCTTCGTGAGGTGAACGCGGTATTTGGGATTTATTCGCCTCTTATTTGGCTAGGTATCTTGAGGGAAAATGGGCAGTAGCTTGCGAGGTCAGTAGTATACCAATTGAATTTTTTTGCAGTTTCGGAAAGTTCGAGAGTTGTCGAAATACGACACGTATTTCAAGACATGGTTTTGCGAAATGGTTCGAGAGAGATAAATTATCGCGTTATGGTTGGCTAGCTGACTTTAAAGTGGAAAGTCAGGAGCGTGCAAACTCAAAAATAGGTTGGTTGGACTTCATATGGAGTTCTGGTGAATTATTAGAAAATTCGCCAGGGGATTTTGGTATTGGTGTAGTTTTTCGCGGTATGATTGAATGAGGGGACATTTTTGATATCCTGGTAAGAGTTTGGGATAATTTTGGGAAAAAGCGGCTTCTATCGGAGACCTCAGGGAGAGTCCATTTACGTTTTGTTGGTGAGCGTATCTTAAAAATTCTTATCTATATTATATATATTTATCGAATTGGCACCTAGGGTGTTGCTGAAAATTTTCGGATATCTGCGAAACGGTTTTCTTTTTGCATGATAATCAGTAGTATTATAGTGTCTTATGCGCGTTATACAGGGAGAAGCGATTGAGTGGGTCTTTTAATCGTCTCTCGCAGTTGTAGTTCATGTTATTTTATAGTAGATTTTTCCAGATGAATAATCGTGTCAATTTTTACAAATTTTGGTTTGTGTATATGTTTCCACTCGGGTAAAATCATATATTTATTTTTCATTTCAATATTGTTTTGTTCTGGTTCAAACTTTAGACACAAAATTTTGTTATCATCTGTTTCACCCAATCATTCCACCTACTTTATCTATCAATAAAGTCGGTATGTGGAAACTCTGTCAATATTATTTCTTTTCCCTCAAACCCATAAAAAATCCATTCATTTGTGGAGCAATGGTCGAACATAGCTTCTACGGACATAACTGGTGACAAAACTAAGCCGTCCTGCTCGGAAGAAAATATAAAGGTAAGGGTTTCATCTGTTGACAAAACTATATAATCCTCAATCCGTGTGATCAAAACGGATTTCAAACTTTTCTGATCTGGTGGCAGCAAATTTTGCGCTACCAAATTTCGGCTGAATGATCCCATATAGAGGGCGGTGTATTTTCGTGTGCGAAAATAATTAATCAATTAAGATAATTATTAATCATCAAAAGTTAAAATAGGGATCGTTCCAGACTCGACGGTCTATTACTACAATATAACAACGATTCATTAATAATCGAAGTTCGAATATACACATCAACTTGCAATGGGTTTCATTGAATAATTACCTTTCCATCGATAACAGCCGCAACAGGCATTGTATCGAAGGCATTGTTTACTGCCATCCACACTTCATTTCCGAGCTTCTCACCCATCTTCAGAATACATTCCCTAATTGAAGACAAGTTTATTTATTTTCTGGAATGAACGTTCTAGAAAATACTGGTTACTTACTTAAAGAAAGTAAACATCTTCTGCACTTCACGGATCTCATGATTTCCCCTTAAGAGGTTTACTTTATTAGGACTCTGCAACTTATAAGAAAATAAGTAGGATATAACTTCTATACTGTATGCTCCTCTATCAACGTAATCCCCCAGAAAGAGGAGATTGGAGGGGCTCAAACCTGGACCGATATGCCAAAGTACTCTTTCAAAATACAGAAGATCAGCAACATTGCCGTGTAAGTCACCTAAAACGTTTCAATTATTAGTGGTAAACACTATGAGTGTCTTTCTGAATGAGATATTTTTGTAATCATAGAAATGGGATCACTTCATATTCAGTTAACAATTTCATGTTCGACTTTATGTTTTATTATCCTGGTAGATCATTTGTAATATCCAGTAAAAATTAGGATATGGAGATGAAATTCTAGCAGTATTGAATTATTTGAACATCAACAATTGAACCATTCATCTCATATATTTCCAACTTTTTTAAAAATGTTCAATCCTTCGATTTCAATTTATCATATTCAACATTCTCCACTACTTTACATTTCAATATGCATATAAAAGTGATATTATTTGATCACGTAGTTCACAATGTCTACTAGTGAAAATGTGAAGGTATGTCAGAACATATAATTTTTCTATTCATCCGAAAACCAAGTAGGTAATTCGTCTTGTTGCGAACGTGGCATATGACAAGTTCATTCAAGACCCTAAATAACAAATCGATGTAGAGGTGGATCCAGTTCGGCGGAGTGAAGCACTGGAAATACTGCATAATATTCCAGACAGTAAACATAGTATTATGGAGAGTAGCTGAGATGTTTATCAAAAAATATTAGAAAAAATATAAATGAAACCAGTACAGCAGAGCCAACTCAGGATCCGGTATCGAAAAGCGTACATTCACATCAATGGAATGAGCAGTTCAATAGTTTATCATGCATTTTACTCTAGGATCGGCCAAATCCATCAAACAATCAAACACTTTAGTACAGGCATGAACTGCTTATTGAATGAAGACCTGAATACAGTTGAGGTTATGTTGACCCGCCAAAAATACCACATTAATAACTGCCCTAGAATTTGAAACTGCTCAGAAATCTTTCAAAAGAGTGAAAACGAAAGTGATGGTGAAGAGCCAACATCGAAAGAAAAAGTTACGAAATTCCAGCAAATCGTCTATAAATTGTGCCCATTAGTCCAGAAAGGAAGATATTTTTGAAGAAAGCTTTGGGAAATGTGTAGAGCACGTGAAGATGCATTGTCAAAAACAACTATTATCTGAAAATTCACGAGGAAGGAGCGGACTGAATGCACGGAAAGATTACTTACAGAGCAGCATAACTGTGAACGATTGGAAATATTCGTGTCACAAAAAAAATTGAGTCTCATAAACAACTAGGTGACAGGCGTTATTCCAAAGTGGAGAATTTTCAGTGGAAGTGCGAATGGGGTAAACAACCATGAAATATCCCCTACTAGTAGCTAAACGGATGAGAGCGTAATCGATCTTGATATTATGAAACAGGTAGGTTTCGGTAAAATATCAAAGAGATAATTCTGAAGATAAATAACGAAGATATTTTCTCGGATCGATTTGGTATTGAAAGTGGAACAACACATCCCAATAACCAAGAATCTTGAGAACGTAATGGAATTTAAATGATCAAATTAAATGAAGAAATGATCATAAGTGGCGAAATTCAGAATCTGAACCCCTCCATAGATGATGACGATGTTCTGAGGGTCGGGGGTAGATTGAGAAATTCATTGTATAATATTGTGACAAATTAATGAATCAACTGTCTTAAAACAAATTTATTTCCAACAATATTTCAATAATCACAAACTAATTTATTTATTACAACACTTAGCAAGATAATTTATTTCCACGATTAGAATTTCTTGTTTAACCACTTGATTCACTTTCTCCACTGCCCTCTTCCGTCGGGAAGACGGGCTCATATCAATAAAGGTCCTTTCGAGAATTCTGTAGTCGGTTTGGTACTCTTCTAGAATTTTACCGACGATTCCAACTGCATTCTTTCGAGGTGAGGTCGTGTATTTGTTCGAGAAGTCAGCTTGCGTATCAATTCCCGGTCAGGGGTGGCTTCAGATTCGTTACAATATCAATAAAAAATATTCGATTATAATAAATGCTAATCACTATCTGACTAAATTAATTTCCGAGCACGGACACATTATTTTTGCGCTATGGTCCACAGTAACTATTAACATTGTTCAAAGACAGATTTTTACCTATAGTGGTAGGATTCTTACGAAAAAATAATATGATAGTGTGTCAAGTGCTTTCGCAATAGACCATAAACCATTCCAGTGAAAGACCGTAAGGGCCGCGGATCAGATTTCAATGTGGGATTGTTCATTCGTTTTACCACAAAAACCATTCATATATAATCCATCGCAGATTAAATGAAAGATTCATTTTTGATGGCATCAAAAAGATTCATGGTCCAAACTTTGTTCCTGCTGAATCTGAATTAAAAGGATTGACAATTTTCTTAGGAGAACATAAAATAGGTTTCGAGAATGACATGTCTGATTTGAAAATACAGTGAGATTTCATCCTTCTCTACTCATAACATTTTGTAAAAATTAGGGAAGCTCTAATGAAATCGAGTAGGGCTCATTCAGAAAGGGTTGTGTGGAATACGCAATAATTTTTTGAAGAGTTAAGCACCGTCCTTGTGCAGGTTAAGGCAATGTCGAATTCAAAACCTCTATATCCTATTTGTTCCAATCCTGAAGATTGAATTTTTCTCAGTCCGGCTCGTTCTCTTACGAGAAGGCCTTCGACTACTTCACCAAACTTCAGAGATATTTCCATGAATCGAACATGCAGGTATCAGCTCATCCAGCAGTGTCAACAGCATTCCTGGAGCCGTTGACAGTAGGAGTATACCGGGTGATTCTGTAAGGTGGATCACCCCTCTAACTTTTTTATTATTCGAGATAGATAAACAAAATTGGGGGGTTGTGTATTATAGTTCAATCAACATTTTTCAACATATCTACTGGCTCTGTCGTATTTTCGGTTTGACCTGAAATGACCTCAACTTTCGACTGTCAAAAGAAACATCCTATATATTTTTAATTATTTCGATCGATAATGACATTATAAATCCAACATCACTTCACTTGTCAATATTTTTCAAGTAAAATCATTTTTATTTCAATTTTTATTTTTTGATCTAGAATGCCATGGATCGTATAAATCGCTTCATTCTTGATCAAGTAACATGAGAAAAACTACGACTGTGAGGCTCATGACTTCACAGTCGTAGTTCACAGTCGCAAATATGAATTTTTTCAGTTAACTTGATTCTTTCAAATGAAAAGGGGGTGGCTCGTCGGCTTTTTGTGAAAGATCATTTTTGTACGAATAATTTGATGCCACACACTTTCACTTTATTTTCTTTATTTCTCTGTATAATTACAAGAAAATCGCAAATTAGTCCATTACGGTCATAAATTTTTGAAATGGCCTCCTCCTTGATCACGGCAAAGTTCAACTTTTTCAATTGTTGCGCGCATCGCATTAATTAGCTGTTCCTCAGTGATGTTCTGGAATGCCATCACCCTTACTTCATGCCCTAGTTCTTCCTAGTAGCTGATGTTGTATTGTAAACCTGATTTTCAATTGTTCCTCAGAGAAAAAAATCTAGCGGAGTAAGATCTGGTGAACTAGAGTATGAAAAAGAAATAATACATTTATGTAAAAATATGACAACTCAAAAATGTACCTCGCAGACCACTGTATAGGTCCTAAGTGCCAATCCACTTTTCTGGGAAGGTGTCATTCAGATGTTCTGTTGCGACTTGAGAATTGTGAGGTGGCGCTCCACCTTTTTTTAAATAGATATCTACTTGGTTAGCTAGTGGCAAATATTCAATGGAATCATCGATTTGTTTTCTATGGAACTGTAGATATCTTTCCACAGTCAGTTGTCCATCGAAAATTATCGGCCCCAAAAGTTTTTCTCCGATAATACCCATCCAGCAATTGAAATCAAATCGCTCTTGAATATTTCCTTCTTGCATCAGATGTAAATTTGTTTGAGACCAGTACCTTTTATTATTCCTATTAAACATACCCAAGTTGGTGAATTGGGTTTCATTTTAAAAAACAAATTCAAATGGAAAATGTACATCTCTATATTCAGTCAGAAACAGTTGCAATAAGTCAATCTTCGGTTATGTTCGTTATCGTAAAGATATTGGTATAGTTGATACTTGAATGATCGATAATTATATTTGTGAAGAATTCTCCAAACGGACCAATAGCTTATATCACACTCAGAAACAATTTGACGAATTGACGCCGTACAATTCACTTCAATATAGGCCAACACACGTCTACTTCTTTTTCTTCACTGACGATGAAGTTATTGACATTTTCTTTTGGTTTATTTCGCATTTTCCTTTCCAGTTTTGGAAAATAATGCCAAGTGGGATGGCAACCATTAGGGAACCTCAGCATAAATTCGAGATGCATCAGTTGCATTCTTTTTTGTTTCCCAGTAAATTAGCAACATGTCAATTTTCTCGTTCCTAGTTTAATTTACCATATCTAATTATAAACTACACAACAAATACATTTTCGAAAGTGACAGCATATTCATCAGCCTATTTGTTTAGATAGTCCTAGCAACAGCTTCAATTGTTTGTCACGGATAACTAGAATAACAGGACTTAGTGCATAAGTATATCAAATACATATTATTTGTTATTGGGTATGATCGTTTTTTGCAATTATCCAGAAAAATAGAGAAAATAAAGTGAAAGTGTGTGACATCAAATTATTCGTAATAAAATTATCTTTCACGAAAAGCCCACGAGCCACCTCCTTTACATTTGAAAAAATCAAGTTAACTGGAAACATTCATATCTGCGACTGTGGAATAATTCTTCAAACGACGGTGAAGTCGTTGAAAAAAACTGAAAGTTGGTTCTATGGTACATCAAGAGACCTTATGCAAAGTTATGGCCACTTCCTGATCCTGAGTCAACTTAGCTGTTGAAAGCATCCATCTGCGCAGCTTTCCAAGGCGGGGGCATGTTCAGAAATTATCGAATGAATTTAAATCCATTTTGGTCCATTTCGTATGTATTATGTTTTACCTTATTGATACCATTGTTTTGATATTCATATTGATTTGTGACACATTTGGATTCCAGGACATCGGCTGAGGATGCACATCTTCACCGGCAGCAGGAGGTTGCATATCTTAATGAAGATCTAGAGGTGATTTCGAATTGGGTACAGGTACAATTCAATGTCACGAAAACACAGGCATCGGTTTTCTCCAAAAAGATTGATGTCTCCGACCCGTATGTAATGTTGTCAGGTCAGACAATTTCGCTTTCTGCTTCGATAAGTTTGTTGGGGGTTAAAATGGACACCAATATATCTTGGCATATTCATGTCGCTGAAATTGCAAAGGCTACTTCTCAAAAGCTTGGAATACTATTCCTAACCAGAGAACTGTACAGTCCTCAGCCACTTTTGATGCCTTATAAAGCTCCGATCAGACCTTCTTTGGAGTATTGTTCTCATGTATGGAGCTCCGCCCCCCAAGCATACACTGAAGCTGCAGGATTCCATCCAGAAAAGAGCCACCCGCCTGATTGGGGACACGAATATCACTTGCAACCTTGATAGAAAGGAACATCGAAGAAAGGTTGGAGATTTGTCTTTCTCCTATAGATACTTTCACGAGAGGTAACTTGGCACATTTGATTCCAACAAGAGCGGTACATATCAGAAATATATGACGGACTGGGGCTGCTCATCATTTTGAGGTTCAACCTTTTTCGAGAACGGCGTTTATGTGAAATAAACTTCCTGAGAGCGTTTTTCCAAATGAGTTTAATCTTCAGCGATTCAAATTCAACGTGAATCGCTACTTTCGCACAGGCACCGCTCTTAGAGTACCTTAAGGATTTTTCTGTAGTGCTTATGTTTTGTCAATGGAAAAAAACGCCCTTCAATTACAAGAACAAAAAAGTTTATTGAACTATGAGCAACCCAGTTTCCGAGTAAAAAATGTAAGCGACTAAGACTTCAATAGTATTCAATAACAAAATACATTTTGATAGCAGAGCATTGCAACTGGCAATGAATTTCAATTTACCAGTATGAAACAAAACAGTAATATTAGCAATACTAGCAGAACAACTTGAGCATTCGAGCATAGGAATAGTATAAACTAAATAACAACGAAGAAAACGAAACTAAGAGTAATTTATTTCATTTTCAAGTAATATCTAATTAAATTTTCATTAATTCAAATTTTCAATCAACTCACCCATAATATAAATAGGTGAACTCAGCTCAAGTAATCTTGATTCTACTCTGAATATTTCACGAACTTGATTACAAATGTTGATAAGGTTTCTTCCGAACATAACAGTATCGAGTTGACCCCAAGTGTAGCTGGCTTTGGGATCCTTGATTTTATTTATTGAGGTTAAATATCTCAAACTTTTCAATACCTCATTGGAAACAGACCGCTGACTGAAGAGATCCATTGAAATCCTCCGTGTTTGTTCATTCACGGGTTGTTTCAATGTTGTCAATGAAACAGCCTCTGAAAATGAAAAAATGATGACTTTCAGAAATAAAATGCAACTAGCAAAAATGTTTCTCTACAAAAAGTTCAATAGATCAGCTTTCCGACTGTCTTTTTGTTAGATACCAATGCTGACTTGCTGTAAATCGCTCGCTTAGAGCGTTCCTTTGATGTTACTCTTCAAGTCTCAAAATCGAAAACTATCATCACTCTTTATTAGCAAAAAATGCTCTTCATAGTACAGTTAGTCATTTATAAAATAAAAAACAAAAAAATATAAAAATAGAGACAAGTCATATTGTAAAATCAAGACACAAGAAAACAAGACAAATTATTGTTGACTATGACTAAACTTGAAATATATTCAATACATTTTTTTTCGAATAAATTCACAAAAATAATGTTTCAATCTCAATGTCAGTCATAATTTTATATTGTGTTCATTCACATTTCTCTGAACTTTATCGTGATATGTTATATAAATGCGTTCATTTTGAATTGCAATATCTTTGAATTATTACGTGTTTTGATGTGCTATTCAATTTAAATCAGTTCGTGTCCTGGAGTTTATTATCATTTTGTTGCTCATCGTTGGAAATCAGTAATATTTTTTGTTTTGATAACTATCATTCCTGATGTAGTTTAAAAACTGACTAGATGATATATCAAAATCATTTATTATTATGAATTCCCATATTTCACATACAAGCTAGAGTAAAAATATTTTTCATTACAATGTCAATTGTATTTTTTTTCTCTTTCCAGTTGTTATTTTTCATTCCGTCCCAATTATGGAATTTTTGGAATGAAATAGTGGGGAAAGTCAGATTAGAGACTATTTGTTGAAATGGTTTATACTGTCTGGAAATTATCTGAAAATTAGATAAAGCTCATAAGTAACTCAGTAGTGATATCCTACCTGTCTTTTGAATGAAGAATAACTATATCTTCGACCTTTATTTTCAGGTAATGAACCACAATTCACTCATATGTTGATACTTTGTTTTCTCTATTATTCAGGAAATTTTCTATACTTCATACATTGAAGATTACATTTATTATCATGACTTTTTTCCGTAGTTCGAAGACTTTAAAACAGCTTCTATATCGAAACTGTCAAAGATTCCATTTCAATATTTTAAAATTCTTTGTTAGGTCATATTAACACACAATTGGTTTGAGGGTTCTTCAGACTCTTTTGGAATTCCTCAGGTTGTCAGTTTGGGGACCAATTTAATGGATCGAGCTCTTTCGACTTTTATCACCGGGACACATTCTGTATAATTAGTAAAATTCAAATGTCAGAAGTAATTCCCTATCAAGGATAATTATATCTGAATTACAGTTCTTCTGAACCTTATCTTCTAATGATAGATGAATTTCAAACTTCCTAAAATGAAAATCAACTATTTTTTGTTGTTTGTCCACATTTTAATCTCAAAAATACACTTTTTATATCAAAAATTGTTCAAAATTTCCAATTCATACATAACTCTTGAAAAGACGCAATTGTAACGCTGCTACTTAGCTTGTAATGATATCCCACCAATCGTCATCACTTGTAACAACACGACTTTGCTAGTTGTTACCATTTGTAACGATACTTATCACTTTCTATAACCATTGGTAACAATATGTGTTACCTATAACCATTTGTAACCCTCTCGTTATGTCGTGATTGTAAATTCAATTTGGCAGCTGTCACCAGACGCGGATTCCTCCACATCAAATTTTGGATGGTAACGCAGTTCCGAAAGGAGCTTGAAATCGGCGTCCTGCACTTTAGTTTGGAAATAAAAGGCGGCTTTGAATCTAAAACCACATTATTAAATAATAGAGAAATAATAATAATAGAAATAATAATAGAAAACAAAATATATGCTTTTCACCAAAATAGTCTTCCTTGGTTCGACAGTGATCTTAAAGACCTAACTAAACAAAGAGATGAAGCATATCAATCTTATAGATATAACAGGTGCGAAAATAATTGGGTTATTTACAAAAGACTAAGAAATGATGTAGTTAATTTACTGAAAATAAAAAAAAAACAAGAATATTATTACAACAAAATTGATTTGAGTGCGAAATATCAGCAACTTATGTGGAAAACTATCAAATCTTCAGTAGATACGCAAACAAATACTAATGTTTCAAACAATATAGAATTCGAAATGGAAGGTCTAGTAAAGGTCCTGAATGAGGAGACTGAAATAGCAAAAACTTTTGATAAATATTTTGAATCGAGCTTGGAAGATATTGTTAATTCAATTAACGCTCATGAAAAATGGCAAAGTAAAATCGTTGTGGAGACTACTTTCGAATTTTTTACCCAACTTGAACTGAAAGATCTCACTCAAATTGTTTATAAAGTGGGAAATAAATCTGGGGCTGAAATTATAGATATAAAGTTCATACAAAACACTTTTGGGGTGATAGGTCCTGTTTTGTTACACCTCATTAATATTTCACTTCAGTATAGTCAATTCCCTGATAAATTAAAAACTAGCACGATTACACCAATACCAAAAGTAAAAAACACAAATAAAGCTAGCAAATTCCGTCCAATAAACACCTTGCCGGGTATTGAGAAAATACTTGAAGTGGCTATGTATGATCAGCTTTTGAAT
>WOGR01004282.1:0-14898 GCA_015342045.1 Leptinotarsa lineolata | reverse complement strand
GACTGCACACACAGATACCGTGCGAAGAGGAAAAACACTAAGATTACACCATGGATTACCGATGCTTTAGTTGAATCAGTGGAAGACAAAAACATGCTCGCAAAAGTAGTACAAAAAAATCCTAATGATTCAAAAAATCCTAATGATTTAAATCTAAAGAATAAATACAAAACATTCCGAAATCAGTTAACGAACCAAATCAGAATTGCCAAGCAAGTCTTCTACCAAAATGAAATAAATGGAAATTACTCATATAATGTCATTCAAAATTCAAATATTGAATCACAATGATGAATTTTCAACTAAAAAAGAAAACAAATTGCAAACGAGTTCAACAATTTTCATACACAGGTAGGCAAAAAAATGGCAATTAATATAAACAGAGACCCGCTTTCCGTTATGAACAGAAAAACAACATCGATCCTTCGTCCTATATTCGACTGACTCTCTAGAAATAAGTGATATCATTAATGAACTGAGGCCTGAAAAATCAGCTGTTATAGACGAAATAAAAGGAGAAACATTGAAAATGATACGTGATTATATTAAGAAACCACTTGCCTATGTCATTGATTCGTGCCTGGAAAACGGTATTTGGCCTGAAGCACTCAAAAAAACAGGGGTGATACCAATTTACAAAAAGGGAAAGGACAATCTAGTAACAAACTACAAACGAATATCGGTCATAACAAACCTAACAAAAATTATGGAAAAGTCCAAAAAAATTGATCAGCCTCATATTTAAACAAATATACAATTCTCTCTGATCATCAATTCGGATTCAGAGAAAATGTTTCTACTGAAGATGAATTAATTGCACATACATCAAAAATATCATATTTTTGCATATGCGTAATGGATATTTATTGATTTGAGCAAAGCCTTTGATTCTGTTAGTCATGATCTACTTCTTCAGACTCTGAAGGATATTGGCATAAGAAGCAATAGCTTGAATCTCTTCAAAAACACCATAACATTAACCCTGAAAAAAAGGTGAAATATCTAGGTATGATAATAGACTCAAATCTGAAATGGAATGATCATATAAACTATGTATGCAGAAAGCTCCGAATAATATTGCACAAATTAAGGAACCTTAAAAATATACTTACCTACCAATAAATGAAAATCTTATATCATGCATTAATTGAGAGCCACTTGCGTTATGGTATCGTTCCTTGGGGTGAGGCACTGAAAACACACATTCGTCCCCTTGCAGTGTTGCAGAGAAAATTCCTGAGGTTGCTAATCTCTGAAGGACCGAGGTATCCTTTAGATGCTCTTCACTCAGACTCCCACTTATTTGACATTCGTCAGTTGTTTTATTATAATACGAACATAAAGTACCACCGTTATGAAAGACAATTCTCCCTACCTAGTCACATTTACAATACTCGCCAGAAACACCACTATATTTTACCACTAATACACAAATCAATAGAAAACGTACATTCACATATATTGCTTCTAAGCTATACAATACATTTCCTTTGGAAATTGGATCCATTTCTAGTCAACCACTGTTAAAAAAATTAAAATTATTCATTTTCAATGAGCCATGATGCAAAATCTGCAGTTTTGTTGAGAATTGAAAATAACAGTTCAAAACAGTTCAAAATTCCTATAGACAATAATTATAATCAACGAGTTCCTATTTCATTATATTTCATTCATATTATCACTAGAATATTATAAATGTGTGAGTGTGTGTGTATTATAAATGTGTATATATATAGTATTTTATATCAATCTGATGTTCCTCGAAACAAGTGCCATGCACTTATTGAACTATGTATGTATTTGCTCTTTTGCTCAATTATGGACTAAAATTATTATATTTGTATTTGTATTTTTTAATTTGAATATTGGACAAATGAATTATTGATTGATTGATTGTGGTTTGTGACAATGCTTGGTATATGACATTTCATTTTAATGTCCCATGCCGATATCCTTCAACCACCTTGTTCACGGCGACGATAGTTTTGGAATCAAAACATGGAAGGAAACCGTCATACCAGATCCTATCCAAGATTCACTACAATACAGGTAGACAAGCATCATGAATAATCCCTTTCTACGACTCTGATTTCAACAAACTCGTGAATTTCCAATCAGAACGATTTCATTCATGAATGAATCACGAACGTCAAGTCAAAGTGCTGAATGACTGGCTGTCTTGAAGTAATAATATCTATTTCGCCACTCCTGAAACAAAAAATCGCAGTTCACACTCTGCTTAGCGCGAAAATCAACAAGGCCGTTTTGTTATCGCAGCTCGAGAATGCAACGATAGTTTTTCAGGTAATCAACATTCTCACACAATATATTTGACAAGAATTAATTAAAACGAACAGGAATGTAAATGGTAGCCTATACCTACGCTAGTGAATAGTCCAGTCGAATACATTTTTCCCGTATAAACAGTATCAATGATCATGAAAGTTTAGACATCGAATAGTTTACAATTTATGGTAACATAACATTATAAGTTTTCTACGTTTATGCAAGTTATTAGTTTGTTTTAAAAGTTCTGTCCGTTTTTATTAGTCTACTTTGAACTGCAATATCTCCGTTAATACTGTTACGTTTTTTCCTGTAGGCTCACCGATAATTGACTACACTGAACACTATTGATATAACAAAACACTTCAACTGAAACTTCAACTGTTATTCGAATGTCTATCGCCTTATTAGATCGCTCCGCGTACCGCACTGTCACCTTCACTGGACTTCCGGTTTAGGCGAGTGGATGGCGCTTATATTTGGCAGTCGTAGGTGGTGTAATGTTCCTTGGAATTCCAACGAAGCGACGATAATGGTATTCTCTTCACATCTAGAATGTCGACGAACATCTGAGATTCGCGAAATGTCATTCGGACAGAGTGCGCTCTTAGCCACGTCACAGTTGGTTTATGGTTACCAGTGGCGGCCAGCGTTATTTTTCTTAGGGCATGATTCATAACAATACTTATAATACACACACAGACACACACACACAGGCTCGCTATGTGTATGGGCGCAAGCGTTATTATTAGGGGGATTTATAACATAATTTTGTAAAATTTATTATTATTGATCTGATGGGTCTTCAGTAATGATGAAATGAAATGTTCACGCGCAATTATACCAATAATTACTGCGTAATTGAAAATACACACATTCAAACTCATAATGAAAATTATGAACAAACTGTTGTTGAATTTGAAAAATGTTTCCCATTGGATATACTCACAACTTGAGTCTTGAATTCTATATATGATAGTCAAGGAACTTATTTGATAATTTTTGTGAGCAGCCAGACCAATTGAAGGGGCCTAACATCCCCCCAGACACACACAGCAGCTCGCTATATGTACGAGCGTGATTGGCTAAAATCTCCGAAACAATATTTTGCAAACCAACTTCAAACAATGCTTTCATTAACACTATCATCGTTCGATGCCTGGTTGATTTTTCGTGATATTTGAGCAGCGCTTTGGTTGAATTTGAGTTCATAAAGAAAAATTTGCTGGAAATTACTCAACGATATCATATATGAGTTGGGAAGCGATAAACATTAGAATCAAAAGCTACACAAACACACCAAAACGGACAAACCTTATATGATTCCACCTATTTGAGAAAAATGTCCAAAGTTTTCTTCAAATTTCGGATAAACATCAAAATTTCATTCGATAATAATCGAAACTGAAAAAGAAATTTGTGGAGACTCATCAATGAGTAATTTGGCGATGATTCAGGTAGCACGGTGAAGGAGAAGTTACGGATAGGCAGTTGAATGGTGATCGACGACAGAGAAAGTCAGGAACGTTGAGAATCGTCTTTACTATTTATTTGTTGTTATTATATTTATTACTGAGTGATAAATAAACAGATTTGTGGGATTACTGATATTGGAGTATTAATTGTGCATCACAGGCTAGCACAGTTTGTGACGAGAAGTGTGGCAATCGCATATAATTGTGAATATTACGCAGACGATATCAGAAACCATAAAACCGTTCCTCTGTGACAATATCGACAAAGCGTTAGTAAGGGGGGAATGGGAAAGATGGCTGCGTTCTCTAGAATTATATCTGGCTGCAGAAGATATTACGGATATCGCCAAAAAGAGAAATAAATTACTGCACCTGGGTGGACCACAGGTTCAGAAAGTAGCATATAATCTTCCAAGAGAAGTGAAAATCGATGTTTTAACCATCTTAACGGAAAAACTTACCGAGTATTTTTCTCCAAAGCAAAATTCTACTTTCGAAAGACATATATTCAGCAATCCGAAACCAGAAGAGAATGAAATTTTCAATAAATTCTTTTGAAAATCTGTCACCAATCTACAAAATGCTCATTTGGAAAGTCGGAGCGAGATGCCGCTGAAATCAACATTAAAGATAGAATTATCAACAGTTGGGCACCCCAAGATTTGAAAAAAAAACTTTCGGAGAAAGAAAGATCCCAGGACGAAATGGTTAAATTGTGTCTTATCTATGAACAAATTGGTTTGCAATATAAAGCTATGAAAACTGATGTAGCGAAACCAAGCACTTCGGTGACAGTGAATAAAATACATTTTCGCAACCAAGATAGCAATCAGTGCGGCATATGTGGTGAACCAGGTCATCTGCTGAACGCTAAAGAATGTCCGGCTAGGAGTCTTAAATACCATAAATATGGTTTCCAGGGGCATTTAGCAATATTTTGCAAGACTCGTGAAAAACTTTTCAATACAACGCCAAACAACTCTAACAAGCGCAGAAGGTTCGACAGGAGGGTTAATTTCATCGACGAAGAACAGTTAGAGCCATCAGAGCAATTAGAGATATCAGACAGTGTCAAAAACATCGAGTGTTTTAAAATTTCGGAAAATGGCCCCAATGACGACGATGACACCATCGTTGGTGAAGTCGGTGGAGTACCGATCACCTTACTGATAGACTCCGGTTCCAAAGCCAACATTATAAAAGGAGATATCTGGAAACCGCTAACTGAGCAGAAAGCGGCACTCTCGGATATTGATTCACACACTACCCACAGTCTGAAAGGCTATGCATCTTATTGAAGAAAAATGCCTAAGAAAGGTTGAGGAACTTCACTTTCTGGGACATAAGTTGTCAGGAAGCGAAATTGAAGCAGACCGAAAAAAAGTCGAGACAATTCAAAATTTTCGACCACCACAGACAAAAGAAGAAGTCAGAAGCTTCTTAGGTTTAGTTACTTATTTAGGGAAATTTATTCCCGACTTGGAAACTGCCACGGAGCCTCTCAGATAACTGATAAAAGAAGATTTTTCATTTCTGTGGAAGGAACACTACCAACTAAATCTTTTTTGACTTGAAGAATCCTTGCTCACATTATCTTACTTTGACCCACAACAGAGGACGCGTCTTATAGCAAATGCCTGTCCAGTAGCCCTAGGTGCGGTACTGCTCCAGTTCAACGAACATGAGATCCCTTGTGTGATTTGCTTGTAAGAGCCTGTCGAATGCTGAGCGCCGTTATTCCCAAACAGAAAATGAAAGTCTAGCACTAGTGTGTTCTGTGGAAAGGTTTTATTATTATCTTTCTGGTCTGAAATTTGAGTTGGTCACGAACCATAAGCCATTGGAGGCAATATTTAAGCCAACATCCGAGTCACCTGAGTGAATTGAGAGATGGGTCCTTCGACTTAAATCTTTTAAATTCAAAGTCATCAACCAAAATGGAAAATCAAATATAGCCTACTCCCTTTCTTGACTTTGTCAGCTCAACCAGGACCCACCATTTGACAGCGAAAACGAAGGTCACCTGTTTACTATAGTGGAGAGAAAAATACCCCTAGAGCAATGCAGATCTCGCAGATTAAAACAGAGAGTCAGATAAAAACATATTCTTTCCATTCAGACTCGATGGGACCTGTATTGCTTCGAGGAAATAGACTTGTAATTCCAGAATCTTTGAGACATCACGCATTATAACTTGCACTTGAAGGACACCCGGGCGAAACGGTAATGAAACGTAGACAAGCAGAGCGCTTCGTGAAGGAATGCCAGGACTGTGTACTGGTTGCACTTCCAGATAAGCCTCTGCCGATGTCGAGACACAAGTTTCCTGATGGACCATGGTAATGTGTAGCTATTGACCTAATGGGGCCGTTATCCAACCATGAACAAATATTCGTTATTATTGACTATTATTCACGGTATCGAGGAATTAAATTTCTAATATCGACATCAGCCTTAATTATAAGTCACCTATCCAAAATATTCTCCCGCTTAAGAATTTGAAGTTCAATCAGAGCAGACAATGTACCTCAGTTTGCTAGCCAAGAATTCAAAGATTTTTGTACACACAACAACATCACGTTAATTCAAACTACGCCGTACTGGCCACAAGCGAATAGGGAGGTAGAGAATATAAACACGGCATGTCATGCGAATAAACTGAACTATCCATCTAAATTACAAAAATTCACATCAATGTAAAATCCTACTCCACATAGAACCACATGGAAGTCCCCATCAGAATTGCTTTTCAATAGAAACATTCGGGACAAAATTCCATCGATAAACGATTTGGTACGTGAGGCTTCTGATGAAGAAGCCCAAAATAACGACACAATTGATAAACAAAAAGGAAAAAAGAGAGAGGATGCATCAAGAAACGCTCGCGATAAGGAAGTTAAGGAGGGGGACAAAGTACTGGTGAAGAATGTGGTCCCTGGTCATAAGTTCACTACCCGATTTGGACAAGAAGAATTCACAGTACTGAAAAGAAAGGGGAACAAAGTGACGATAACTAGCGACAACGGACAAGTCCTAAAAAGACAAGTGACTTACATAAAGAAATTGCCAGATTTGTGTGAGTCAACAGTTCCAGAGACAACATCAAGAGAACAAAATGAAATAATTCCAGGAGAAACATCATTTCCCAATCCTCAGCCAACTACAGCAATACCTATGGAGCCAGTTGATGCAGAGATAGCGCCGACCAAGTTGACACCACTTAAACTGAAGAAATGAAGGGAATGTGGAGACTCATCGATGAGTAATTTGGCGATGGTTCAGGTAGCGCGGTGAGTATTGTATTGTGCATCACAGGCTAGCACAAAATTCAGTTAAAATTTTTTCACAAAAATTCGTTTGGTATGCAGTCTGGCTATATTCATTCATTATTCTATTTAATATATTCGTAAACTTCATGCAGCTAAACTTAAAAGCCAAGAAGGCCGTTTTGTAATCGGAGCCAAAGAATGCAGCGATAGTTTTTCAGATAGCAGACATTCTCGCACAGTGTGTTTGACATGAAATATTCGAAACGAACGGGTTTTGTAAATGGTAGCCTATACCTACGCAAGTCAAGAAAAATTTGCGGTGGAAAATCCAGCAGGAAGAATGCGGTCTTGCAGGCCACATTTACGTGATAGACATGTGCGTTAATAAACTTTAATGATTCTTACTGAATCGCCGGCATTTTCGTAGTTTTTACTCGTACCGGAATTTCGACAAGCCGAGAATAAAAACGTAATGAACACCATGCAATTTCACTCTTTTCCTCTGTATCTTCTTGCACATGTTGCACATGAAGCATGAAAATAGTCAAGATAAAAATTGTAGATCTTGCTATTAGATACAAAAAATGTCTCTAAACCTTTTTCCAAGAATTACCACACTTAAAGTATGACGAAAGTAGGCATTGTAAAAATGGATCTTAGAAAGATGCAGTTGATTCAATATATGAACAAGGCTGGCTTTCACAGTTATGCAATGTACATACTGTCGAACGATACAATAGGATGTTTTTACAGCCACACTTCGCAATTGAAGTTTTGAACCGCAAAGGAAGGAGAATGAACTGTCGTCCTAAAATCATGCTCGGCAAAAACACCTGATATACAGACGGATCGAAAACCAAAGTTGAAACGGGAGCCGGAAGAAAACTTCATTTCAGTTACCCAGTACACATCAGTTTTTCAGGCTGAAGTTTATGTGATCTTGCAATGCACAAGAAACATCAATTTGAGGTCTCAACAAAATGAGTCAATCAATATTTTTACAGAAAAACTGCACTTGGGAAACTGGCGAACTCTGAAGTGACATCGAGACTGGTCTGGGAAAGCTGTAAAGAACTAAGAAAACTGACGGACATATGAAGGGTTCCAGGACACTCAGGCTTTGCAGACAACGAAAGAGCTGATGAGTGTGCCAGACCCCGATCATCAACTCCATATGAATAAAATAACGTTGACAGTAACCAACTGACACTTGAAGAATAACTAGAATGAAGGTTCCTTGATTAACTTATGATCTTAGGAAATGATGAAGACTTGCGAAAACGTACTCAAAATTTCAAATTGAATAATTTAAATGCACATTTGAAGCTTCAAAGGGATATGCGGAATTACATTACTGAAGCTGTGAAAAATGAGAAAACAACATATTCCGCTAATCAGTTCAGCTAATCAAGAATTTTGGAAAAACTGTAAATAAAATTCTTTCTAAAAGATCCAGTGGAATAATTGGAAGCACTCCGAAGAGCTGATGAAATCATTGTTTTTAGTGTAATCGATACAAAACTATGATCCATGACATGACTTATCAAACTATTACTTCAATAATTGCCTATCCAAGAACAAGTTTGTCTACAAAGAAGTTGATGAATCATTTGTATATGAAGCTATCTGAAAACTTACATCGAATTCAATGAAAAATTGAATCCAATTGTCGAATGATTACCAGATCATGGAGGTATATAACAACATACCTCCTGATCTCAAAATACTGAGTGCGAATCGATTCAAACTAGATGACAATATCTTGCTTATAGATAGTCAACGAATTTTTTCCCTTCCAACCATCCTGTTATTGGTACAAACAAAATATGAATTTTAGATATTTGAAATTTTTTTCTTGGAAATCATGGGATTTCTCTCTGAGAGAACTGGACATGCGATACTGATTGTTGAAAGTAATGAAGACGATAATTATTATTGTTTTGTTTTTCAACTCAAGGTTAGGCTGGTCGGACCCTATCTCCCGAAGCTCCGATACATTCAGAAGAGGGCACCAGCATTATCAACTAATGACCACTCCCCACAACGTGGAGTAGGTGATCGTTGGGTTCCGAGAATCATGGGCCATGAGCAAGTGCAGTGAGCCAAGAATGACAGCATTCTGCATTTGTCAGGCTAAGATTTCTGCCTTGGTATCTACGGCAAGCCGGCGTGATCCTGAGGTTAGAGGTCACATTTCCACCAATGACTCCAATAATCAGAATAACCATCTTGACAGAGTGGTCTGGATAGAGTTTGTGAAGTTTAAAGAGAAAGTACCCATATTTTTTTCGATTTTTCTCATATATTCCGATAGAAATAATATTTCTGGAGTTTATGAAACTCAACTATTGGAAAATCTTCAAGAATAGTCTTTCAGAAATAAGACAGAGAATGTGGCTACAATTGCTCCTTTCCAAAGATCCATAAGAGAGGAAAGTTTCCCTAAAGATGGATCGTTAGAGGCAGCATTCATAATTGGCCAGCTAGGTTGATAGAAATCAGCATAGATTTTTTATAAGATCATGTAAAAGATATAGTACATTTCTCTCCACTTACTACTTCCCAGGATATGAAAAGAAAAATTGCAAACAGTTTCACAACAATGACTTTGATCATGTTGGTTGATATTGTCACATAATTGGTTTTTCCAACTTTATTTATAAAAATATCAATTCCTCGTTATTTTTCCCGAATACCGGGCGGCATATCCGGAAGTATCCAATTTACATTGTATCAAGTAATATTAACATCAATTACAATTGCTGAAACTACTGTTTCAGCACTTAACGATGGGAATTAGAATTTCTGGCAAACGATTTATCACCTGGATATTGAAAGAGAGGGATTGAGAGAAAATGAGCGGGGAGTTGCTTGCAGGCGGCCTCCAAGGTGTGACACACTGTCAGAAATTATGAGTTGTGCTGTTTTTATTTAAAATAGATATATTGATTTTATCCAACACTCATCGTCCTATCTCATGTGGTGGGTAAATAAATTGAAGGAACAAAATCCCCAATAATCAAAAATTGGTAATTGGTTACCGTATGACTCAACCAGGGTCGTGACAATATTAAGAAATCAAGAAAAGGTGTCACATTGTGTCAACAGAAAAATGTCGATCATTCTGAACATTCATTATTGTTTTTAGAGTTAGTTATTTGGGTTAATTGATTATGTAACAATTAAAATTGCTAGTTATTTGAAATCTCCAAGTATTCTTAAAAACGAATTTTGTCACTGCGACAAACCATCAAGAAATTATATTCATAGAAAAACGACCACTGATTCGACAATACTCAATAAGCGACTTTGTAAGGTCTTTCATTGGGCGCATTCTATCTTCAAATTCAAATAAATCGAAATGTGTGTGAGATATCATCGAAATTTTTATTCCTTTGAAAGACTTATTGATGCCATCATGTGTGGAATAAATATAACATCGTTCAAATGTTCGCCACGGCTTTTCTAGGTGGAAAACATCCAAAACGTCCATTTTTCCATGGCTCTGGCGCCATAAATTAGGCTGAATTTGAGTAATGGCATGAGTTATGTTAGCTTTGAGGACTGCTGTGGTTTGTGGCGCATTCGCATACCTGCGACTTGGGAGAACCCCATAAGAAAAATCACACGATCTCGGTGGCCAGTTCACATCACCTCCACGTCAGATGACCATGCCTCGAAATTGCTCGTGCATAATATCCAATGTGACATGAGCTGTGTGGCACGTAGCGCCGTTCTGTTGGAAACAAAGGTAGATGGTGTCCAGATTATCCAATTCAGGCCAAAAGAAGTTGATAATCATCGACCAATATACTCGCCGTTCACCGTGATGACCTGGCCAACGTCGTTCTCGAAGAAATATGGACTGATGATGCGGCCAGCCCAAAATCCACACCAAACAATGACTTTTTCGGTATGCATTGGACGCTCTTGGATCTTATGTGGATTGGCATCATCCCCAATTCGACATTTTGTTCATTCACGTGACGATCCTGCTATAAATGGTTGGATAGATGTTATTTCGAGTGGTCATTTTATAAACTTAACTCAAGTTAAACTTTATGCAATAAGTCGCATGGATCTTGAATAGGTGGAACTTGTCTCTTGGTTAGGAATAGGAACATTTTTATCATTTTTTGTTCAGTGCATATAGTCATATTATGATATATATGATATCTTGTTTTACAATTCGAGGACGACACAAATTCGTTCATTTACATGAGGCATAAGAGAATTCTCATAGGTATCACTTTTATGAAATATATCAGCTTATAAGTCAATTACTTAAAATTGCAGTTTTAACAACTCACACATTTCGCCGAGACAATCGAGCACTTTCGAACAACAGCAACTTTCTACTTTCCGCACATTTTAGGAATCCCCAATTGAATCTCCATTCAGTTGGTTCATCTCAGGTCTCAAATCTACCCTTTCTCTATTTATAGCTATATGGCTATCCCACTGCAACTTCAATTCGCTTATTGATTTTGAACTTTAATCTGAATTGAATTGTTGAATCTTTAATTGCTGAATCTTCAATGTTTTTAATGAACGGTATTGGTATACTTATATGATCTCTCCCTGCCATCAAAGATGACCTGATCATCGCTACTCATGTTTTGGTGTACGTGAGAAGGTCACTGGTTGACGAAATCTAAGTGTTATGAATGTTCTGCAACTCTATGACACCCAAAAAAAAAACGCTGAATGATCATCTGTTTCCTGAGCAACAGTAATTAAATTTAACAAGTTACACGTGTTATATCAGGACAGAACTGTGTGGCTTCGTTTACATGATCTCTTACGTGTTGGAATATTGCAACATCAGATATGTGGAAATTTCTCTTCTTTCGGTCTAGTCATCAATTTTCAATTTGGGAATTTGAATGATTCTTTTTCCTCGAACTGTTGCGGTGACTTGTGTTCGGATGTCTAGGGTTATGTGAGTGCATTTTCTGATTCACTATTGACTTTGGTTTTGAAAACTTATATATTCATTTTTTGATATACATCTATATTGCGGTTGGATCCGAACATTGATACATCTCGAACTCAAATAGTTCATAGTTCATTCCAAAATTATTTATGGTGTTGTCGCATTCAGGTACCCATTTATCCAGAAATGGGCCTCAACGCTGATATTGATTTTTTTGGTAAGAATTAGGACCAGTTGCCAACTGCTCCAAAGCTCATTCAGCGAACACACGTCTTTGTCTATGGTTGTTTACCTTCAGTTGCTGAGTCAGTTGAGTTTTGTACGGGAACAGGCCCGAGTCAAGACGCAAAGTTCGCCAAGTTGTGGTGTGCGAAAGGCCGAGTTCTTGTGAACGACGCCAAATCGACTGCATCTGATTCTCCTGCACACTCTCAGACAGCGACGATGATTTTGGCAGATATTGCATTTCGTCGACCTACGAATGGTCTCCTCGGTAGGACAATTATGGCGACCGTAAAATGGACGAAGCGCGCGGTACGTTGCACGAACAGAGCACCCACCCAATTCTATTATTTGCATGTATTTTTGAATGCTATATCCATTCATAGTGATTTATAAAAACAGACTGAATAAATTACAACAAATTTGACAGATGTGGCTTCAACAAGATGGCCGTTATCAATGGTAAAAGTTCGGAAGTCCCTATTGAAAGACCCATTATAACAATTGCTATATTGAAATGAAAATGGCGGAATTTAAGTTACCTTGCATCGTTACGAGAATTAAACATTTATGCCAAATTTAATTCGGTAGTAGGTCGAATTTTACTTGCAAAATTTGACTTCAGACTCAGTGCAGGTGAAACCAAGTAAAACCTTGTAATGTGATTAGTGAAAATAGTTTAATTTTGGCACCGTTGGACTATTAATTGTATTGAATATCATTACTATATTATCACAGACAGTAATTTTATTATAGAAATCAAAGCTCACCGATAATGAAAATCCGCCATTTTCCAAGAATCAAATGAATATTAATGTGAAAATTCAAACTATTCATTCCAATACCAATCAATTCAATTTTCCAAATTCTAATAGTTGTTTACTCCCACACACCATTTCAGTTTTCTATTATTGAGTATTGCATTACCCGATTGTTCGTTACTGATATATTGTTCAACAATAATCCCACTTGAGCTGCAAAACCATATTGTATAATGAAGTTGACAAGAGAATATCCACATCAAACAGTTCTGTGGAATGTTTTCATAAATTCTCTGAATATTCCGAATAACAGCACCGCTTGGAAACTCTGCAACCCACTAATTGTGAGTTTCCGCAATCAGAGGGTCATTCAGAATTTCATACACCGCAGTGACTCAATCGATGAGTTCGAGGTGTAACATACCTGAACACGTGTAAAATGAACAATGTGCAAATGAGTTTGGTTGAAACATGAACTATATTTATCAAAGTTTTGGAATTTATATACTCTCTATTCATATAGGTACCTGTTTCACAAAGATGGAAACATCCACAAAATTTAGGAAGCCAATAATGCGGATGAGAGAAAAACCTCAACAATTTTTCACTCAAAACAAGGAAAGAAATTTCAATCGCTGACTAAAAAACTACCTTTGGGCTGAGAGGTTGGTTTCAATTGGGAAAAATGTGTATCTCAACTACATCAATGAGTTATTGTGATATTATACAGTGTGTAAAAGCCAAATGGAATAAAATTTTTCTAAAAAAACAATTTGTTCAGGCCAGTCTCAACTTACCTACACTGTAGGTTGATGGACTGACACCTATCAGAAAATAACTACTTCTCTGGCTGATACCATGGAGGGTGTTGGATTATATCCGACCGGTATCAGTGCAGGATACTTCACTGAAGTTATTCCTGCATTTGCTGTTGGCGATGAAACTAAACGGAATCGATTTTCAATTATTGGAACACACTTGCAAATCGGTTTCGGGCTGTTTGGCCACTCGTCAGTGCAAGGCAGTGTCTAGCATCAGCCTAAAGTTAATGATTTCTGATAAGTAAAAATCGAATTCCATTCAGAATATACTTCATCGAACTAGGCAGAAGTGAACAAATATCAACAAGTTTATCATCGCCGCATCTGCCCGAGATGGGGCGATAATATAGAAGGAAGTTACTGTAATCTATTTGAAGGGGAGTTTAAATTTTTATCCTTTTCTATAAACAAAAAATTCTGGAGTCCAGCCAAAATTAATTTCAAGATCCTTGCCTGATCCATAACATAATCGGAAACTGGCAAGTCAGTCCAAAAAACACCACTTCAATCTCCAATCTTCACCGCCCATATCTTAAGAAACAATGAGCAAAATAGAGAAGCAGTTTATTGAGTTCGGTCATGTGGGACAGATGAACAAAGCAGCTACCAATGCAATGTTAGCCATATATCGATAGTAAACATATCGAAAGAAAATAAAGTGCATCCCTATAAAATGATACCTACTCAGGAGATCATTGAAAACGATTTTGATAGAAAAACTTATTCTTGTGAGCAACTGTTGGACATGTTGGATAACAATATCATCCAATTAGAAGACGTTATATTTTCTGATAGTGTACTGTTTCTCTTAACGGTCATGCTAATCGGCAAAATTACCGCACTGGTCAATGGAAAATCCTCACTGAATGAGGAAAGAACACTCGCAATATCCTCAAAAGGTTAATGTTTGGGCAGGGATTGTAGGAAACCATATTATTGATCCCTTTTTCATTGAGGGCAACTTGAATATTGATAATTATTTGGCACTACTTCAAAATGATGTCATTAAAAGTTTAGCAAATTCATATTCTGATCCAGGAAACCCCCAAGTTCCAGTGAATACGATATGGTTTCAGCAGGATGGAGCACCACCACATTACCAAGTTAATGTCTGGTAATACCTGTAAC
>WOGR01004281.1:0-14899 GCA_015342045.1 Leptinotarsa lineolata | reverse complement strand
ATTGGCCTCATCAGCGCGGTGCAGCCAAGTGTAGAGATGGCCAACACTTGGTTACCAACAAACGGGGAAACAACACAACCGAACGGAGTCACCAACACAAGCGAAAGGAGTTACCAACAGAAGCCTACCACACAATTGTGATTCCAGTTAGGAGATCTAGAATTTGCTGGGCTGACATAACATTACCACGGATGAAACTGCAGCTACCTACGTGACTTTCGGGTCCAGCAATTAAATATAAAATAAAATGCCGGTCGGTTCGACGTGGGTGCTTTGTTCACTCTCTCAGTCGAACGCTATGTGAGTCGGTGGTTCAAGCCGCAGGCTAAACGATCGATTTTCACTTGCTATCGTCCAACCCGTGTAAAGAATCACACGTTAAAATATAAGACCTCGTTAGTCCTTAGCTCGTATACACGGCAATACGTCATCTCTTTAAAGCCACCGTAAATCCGCCTGAGGAAATTATCAACATGGTTTTTCCTTGAATTGAAAAAAGTAATAAATATCATGATGAAACCCTCGCAAAATTTTCAGTAACTTTTGTTTCAGTGTAATCTTCGAATTCAATCTCCATGAAGTTTGGACCTAGTCAATTTCTGAAATGTTTGTTGTGTCACACTGTGAACCATTCATCAGAACACATCCGACAGCCATAGCGGTGGCAAGAACAGTTTTTTGGCACCAGGTTGGCATATCAGAGCACAGGTGTACCAACAGCATCAATTTACTCCCGGTAATTTAATGCGTCGTCTTACATATTTCAGATTTATGGGTCTACATCGGGCTTTAGTCTGTCGCAAACTCCTCTCATAAGCCCCTTCGAATAATTAGTTGGGCCATAATACAAATGATTCCACTCGCATTGCCAAGCAAATATTGTGTTTTGGTTGTGTGCGGCAAGATGGTCTCCTAATCATTAGTGGGAAGTATACTGACTCCTGTGGTATCTTTTTGAGATAATGGCTCTTGAAGATAATTGCCTATTAATTTTTAGCTATATTTTTTCAAAAGTTGTACGTGAAAGTTTGCTTCAAAAAGTTAAATCAGAAATCAATAAAGAATTGGGAAATGCAAAAATCATGAAGGACATTACATTTGAATTTAAAAAGGACTGATGAAAATATTATTAGATTCGTAATCGACTTTTATAATTTTTCTCTCATGGTCCTATGAGTGACTATCACTATTTTCTTCATCACTTTTTTACAGAATGAAATGATTTTGTTAAATTAAAATGAATTAAATTGAAAATTGAAATAAGAGTGAGCTGAGAATATATATTTAATTAATGGTTGGTTTTATTGTCACAAGATTATATTATATATAACTCTGGCAACTACTGTTTTTACATGCATGATATTTTTACTTTGTTTCTATCCCAAGTCGATGAGTGTAAATAATTTAGGCACTCCAATCGCCACATGTACCAGTAAAAGTGTCTATTTCTTTGACACATACAAAATTCCAATCACGATTCACAATTTGAACAGTTGGGATGATTTGAAAAAAATTCAGATATTAAATATTTCACTTATTTCATGAATCTGGAAAAAAGTCAAGCATTTACTGGAAACTCGAAGATTTGAATTTAGGTAAATAAAATTGACCATTTTAGATTTTATTTTTGTCGTGTCCACTAAAAAATAATCTAATAATCTTTCTGGATTCTGTTATATATTTTTTTTGTATTGCGTCATCTCTATTCACACTCATATTCTCTGACTTCTCTCATTCTTCCACTTGACATCCGCTCAGGTATAATTTTCATTTTAATAAACCCGGTAAGGAAAAATTCGACCTCTGATAAATTTTCATTATTAAATCTCTTGTTACACGCTGAAACGAATTCCATCTTTATTACCTTTCCTAATGCAACTTAATACAAAGTTCCATATAGAAAATATTTTCAAATGAGAGACCTCCACTTCGACACTGCTCATATTAGGAGAATATTTTCCTTCCGAGATAACATTGTCAGATATATTGAAAAGAACCTGCTACTTCGTGGAAGAATGTTGGTAGAAATAACTCTCGTGAAGTTGATTTGTTTCGAGAATAGGTCGCATTTTTCAAGCGGTGTGGCATTGAAAAGTGGTTTTCTATTGAACTGTGAAATATTTGTCTCTTCGAAATAATATGTGACATGGAAATACCATGCGAGATTTAAATATGGATAAGAAAATACAGGGCACTATAGTAATTCCAAAATAGTGGGCACTGAATTCTCCGAAATAATTGACGCTTTTGCCTTAATATGTCTCTTGCAGTGGCGTACGGAAATTATAATAAACAGTTGAGGAAAAATGATGATAAAATATATAGAGTCACAACCTTGACAACAATGTTTTCGTTTTGATGCAATAATATTTCTGAGAATGTGATGCCTACTATTATGGAATTTTTAATTCTATAATGCATGGGCATAATTGAAGACTGGTACAGCTATGTTAGAATTTTCATATTAATCTGAATGAACCATTACTTTACATAATGAGGGTCATTTAAATTAGTTCCTAGTATTAGATATTGTGTTATTTTGTTAGCGAATTCTAATTCATGTAATAATAACAATTTGTTATGATACCTAATATGTACCTGTTTTCTTCCTGTATTTATTTCGTAAGATAGTGAACAAAAGACTTATGGTCGTTGTTCACAGATCTCATTTTACATTTTCTGAACTTTCAAAGACGTCTAAGAGCCTGTTGTCGATCTCAGTAATTTCATGTGCTTTCCGTTAATTGTGTAATCCTTCTCTAAGACATATTGAGCTACTTCTCTGGTCTATGAATCTGAATATGTGAAACACGTTCTCTTTATCGAGTTATTATAATCCGCTATAAACTTTACAAACAAGTGAAAGGCGCTTCAGTGGGTTCTCTACTCTCTCCAGTCGCTGAAATTAATTTCATTTACTAGGGACGACCATCGATAGACCGGTTTCGGAGTACTAGCTCCTCGTCAGTACCGGAAGGGTCATTTCAGACGGAATAAACCTTCTGGTATCTGTCATCAGGTATCTGCCACACGTATCTTCAAACTTGTAGGTTCACATGAGAGGCAAGGGTGGAGTGTTTTGACCGTTCTTGTGCATATCATATGCACCTACCTTTGCAGAATGTTTATCATTCTGACACCTACCCCGGAGTATGTGTTAGTGGAGTAGTTTCCGGACTCTGTCTGCAGGTGGCGCAGTGTACATCTTATTGAGTCAACTGCAGATAGAGTTTATGACTAGAAGGAATCAATTTTGTTTGTTCGAGTTATTCAGACGGTTCACGACATCTGAAATGACCCTACCGGTACTGACGAGGAGTTAGTACTCCGAAAACTGTCTATCGGTCGTCAGGTGCTAAGTTAGATTTACTGAATTTCCAGCAAATACTCTTTGAATTTATGGCTAAATGCTTTTCTGGGTAAATTCAAAAGGTAACTATCAAGTTTATAGATATTATTGATGCATGATGTGACATTGTAGGAGGAAGGACGGCAGTATATTATTTCTTTGGACTGTTTTGAGATTGTAAGAATTATTTGTCGACGAATGTTTGGATTGTGTACATCACTTCTGAATTTCAGTCTTTCGTGTAAATAGGTAGGTGTACTCGACGTAAATATATTATAGAACAAGCAAGCCATATGATGTTGTCGTCTGTTGTACATAGTGAGCCATTTAAGTTGTTCAAGTTTTCCTGTGACTGAAATGCCTTAAAATTTACGAATTTCATTGATAAGTCGAACACATGATAATGACGTATCCAGAAAATGCACGGCTATACACTGCATCCCAGTGGTTAAAATTCGATAGTAACAGAGAATCACACAGCATTTTGTCAAATGATAAATACTGCCTTTGGGAGTAAATTGCGACCAAAGAAGAAAAAGCATTCTTTTGTTCATCACTAATATTTTCTCTGAAACGTAGAGACGAATCGATTATTATCAATTCTAAAATTTTATGTGATGATTCGATATATATAAATTGGAAATATACATGAATTTTCGAAAAGTTTGTTAAATTTGTATTACTTAGTATCAAAGCCACTGATTTTTTTTTGGATTTATTTTCATAGCATGATCAGTAGAAATTTCATATAACGAACTAATATCATAATTGATAAGCTCTACTGATAACTCGAGATCTATTAGATTGAAAGAATAATATATTTGAGTATCGCGCGCATAAAGATGCTAGCTACAATATATTAAAAAATTTATAAAATTTTAGGTATATAGTGTAAATAAAAATGGCCCAAATAGTGTCACATCAACAGGAGAATATTATGATTTATCAGGTCGAATGTTGTTTTTCCGGATTTTCATGATGTGGGAAAATAATGTTTTAATAAGCACTAGCGAGCCGCCTTGGCTCCGCACGGGTGCAATGCTGATACCAAATATACATACAAACGCGTGCAATCGCTAGGGCGAAGCGCGGCCTTTGACGCACTATTTATAGGCATGCGTCGCCGCCGCCCCGTCCGGTACCGCCATAACGCTATGTCCCTGCATTTTGAATCTGTAGTATCTTCGAAAATATTCATTTAAATTACATGCTGTAAAGGGCCATATTGATCTATATTTAATGCACAATGTATTTAAGGCACTTAATTGTTTGAGGATTGTGTATCGCTTAAAATCGCCTCGTAAATAATTCATTATTTCACGAGGATAAAAAATGGTTATTGTGGGTTTTCCCTAAGAGATAGATATATATCATCGGTGACTTTTTTGTAGACCTTTTCAAGCTGTACAATAATGTAGTATATGATCTATCTCATAGAGTTCAGTCAGCGTTTGCAATGGAAGCGCGAAAAAAATGTGTTCATTTACGACATCACATTATAAATCTCTAAAATATAATCAGTGGTTCTCTACTATATTATGCATGTCATATACATATAAACCTTACTCTTGAATCGCTCTGTCTATTTAAAAACCCGCATCAAAATCCGTTGCGTAGTTTCAAAGATCTAGGTTAGGTTAGATTAGGTCAGAAGTGAGTGGGTCTATTCGATCCTCCACCGCAACCCGCAGGGGTTTATTGTGGCTCACACCTATTCAAACTCGACCAAATAAACCCAGCTTCTTGGCGAAGCCGATCAGTTTGTATGGTGAGTGATCTTTCAGGTCAGATAGTGAGAGTGTGATTCTACCAAACTCTGAAAACCTGATTCGTTCCACAGCGGGGCAGGCACAAAGTATATGCTTTGCTGTTTCATCATATTCCAAACAGAGGCAACACACGCTGTCTTCCGACAATCCGAGTCTCTGCATATGATGATTCAGACGACAGTGACCTGTAAGGAGGCCTGTTAGGCATCGTAGTTCATCCCTATAATTCTCAATTAGCGTGATTATGAAGATGATAATGAGAAAAAAGTCGGAAACTGGAGAAATATGTAGCCGTCGAGTACGGCTACATATTTACGGCTCTTCTTGATGTGTCAACTGTAAGTGAAGCTCTCACTTCTCCGTGTCATTTATAGTACTGATTCACAGGATTCCATGCAACTGTGGAAAAGTCTATATCGGTCAGACGAAAAGAAGCATTGGTACCCACCTAGTCGAGCACAAGCGGAGTTGCGGATTGGGACAGACCGAGAAGTCTGCAGTCACTGAACATGCACTGTCCGACGGGAACACAAGATCCTGTTCGAAAATATCGAGAGGCTAGCAATGGCGAATTATTTTTCAACAGGAATGTATTTAGAAGCCATAGAAATACACAAACACCAAGAGAACTTCAACAGAAAGGAAGAGAGAACAAATCTACCAAACATCTGGCACACATTATTGAAAAGCGCCAAAACGAAGCCAAGTCAACCAAAACTCTCGGGAAGTACGCGCGAACCCGCTATTACAGAAAGTGCGCGAAAAATCAGCACTCTAAATGACGCGGCAAAAATGAAAGCTTCAGTTTCAGTTAACACGTCAAGAAGAGTACTTCGAACAAGCCACTGAAGATAACTGCCGCAGTTGCAGTCGAAAAGTTTCGATATTTTAACCAAAGAATACCACGACCAAACCCGGAAGTCAACAAAAACATATATACATTTTTTCAAGTACAGTGTGATATCTTCTCTGACATATTTCTACTTTTAGCAGGTGACAGTGTATTAGGTTTTTCTATCGGAAACAATTTTTTCGCTGAAAATAAGAATGGCTACAACAAAACATCCAATTATATTGATTTTCAGTTATCTTTTCGTTTCTTTCACTACTTTTGCCCAATTACAATCAACTCCTGGGAAGTAATTAGAAGATGCAAACGAGAATAAGGAAATGACAGATGAAGATTCCTCTGATTTGGTTCGAAATATCACTACAAAACATTTAGTTACAAATGTTTCCTCTGCTCTCTTGCTGGTATCCTATCGGTGACACCGTTATTACTCTTAAGCAATTCATTCTTTTGTCAAATGAAAAATTGTGAAAGAGTTTCATTATGAACTATCTCATTATAAATGTCAAATACTTCAAGAAAACACCTAGTTACGGTAATTTTGAGTAATTTCATTTATTATGCTATTTTTAGCCGTATTACTGTTACTATCAACCCTTGATGAATAAGTAGAGAAGACCAAGGCAACGATAAAATTGTTCAACCCTCTATTTATGGATTCGAGATACCACCCACAAAACATCCAGTTACATTAATTTCTAATGATTTTATTCGTTTCTTTGCTATTTGTTTTATCAATACCGCAGTTACAATCAACTTCTGGAAGAGGTACCACAAGAAACTCATTCGTTTCATTGATATTTTCTTTCAGCAACAACTCTGAGAAGAGACAGAAATATAGATTGATATACATATAGATATGGATAGAGTGGTATATAAAACAATTGCTTCGAAATGTTACTTTTGGAAATGAAGTACTGCAACACCACACCATGATTGTGTTTTCTTGCGTTTCATTTTGGCAACGCCGCAGTTACTCATCCAACCAGCTCTTCTTGGAAGAAATAAAAAGAAGACCGAGAGGATGATACATACGTCCGTTGTGCAGCCCCCTGTCCGCAGCAGCGGTGTCCCCGTTTGACCCTTGCAAGGCTGTTTCAAGGCCGAATGTTTGCCGATCTCGTCGCTTTCATGAGGTCGTTTCTTCACTTTGCTCTCATTAATGTGGCTTCATTTGATTCTTTCCTAACGCCCTCGACAGATGCTCCCCTATTCCTACTCGACGTCGCATAACAATGAGGATTCCGTTGCAGGTCATTGTCGTCTTTCAACTTCGTCAAACTGAAAGTTTACTCCCAAGTTCGGATTTTGGATTTCCCTGTTTACCCGTCATTATGAACAGTGTAGATTCGTGAATTCGCAGGAAAAACGTTCCGAGTTATTCAGATAATTATGGAATAAGCCGGTTTCAGCGCTAATTCGTTGGAAAGTGCATCCGGTTCATCTTTTTTGTTCCCGAATACGTCGCTTTTGAAATGGTATTTCGGCTTCCGAATCGCATTGAATATTAAGAGTATTATAACTGGTTGGGATGAGCCGAATATCCAAAATAATAGGTTGTTTCAGTTTTGTTCATTTTTATAAGTCTAATATATCAGTGAATACTTATTCGAATCAATCGAAAGAAGCGCCATTGAATTAGTGCACTATTGTTAACGTAACACAAGTCGAATAATTCCGTCAGCATAAAAAGTGTGTGGTCGGGATTCGAGGAAGTCGACGAAGGCCGTTTTGCATGGTCCTGATTGGTGGAAGTTCTACCGGTGAGAAAGTGGACGGGCGATGTCGTGGAACCTCTTCTGTTGAATTGTGCCGGCTGCTGTTGTTGCAATTTTCGGGACATTTCGTCGATTTCCTCACAATAGAACTCTGCTGTGATGGTTTGGCTCGGTTGCAGAAAGTTTTAGTGGATCACACCAGCCGCTGATATCCACACAGTAACCATGGCCTTTTTTTGGTGGGTTTACGCCTTTTGGAAGTGCTTGGGTGGCTCATTGGTGTCCATTCACTGGCCTGAACGTGTTCTGTTGTAGTAGAAGAGTCACTTTTCATCACTCGTGACGATCCAACTCAAAAAAGAATGGTTTTGGTTGCGCAAAAGCAAAGAAAACAACCACGGAACGTGAAAATTTCTGTCGATCGTTCAAATAGTGGGGCACCCACTTTTCGGGCTTCATTACCTTTCCAATATGTTTCAAACCATTAAAACCCGCATGGGAGCTGATGCCTAGTTCTTTCGCCTTTCGTAGAGAAACATTTGTCAAAAATCGCTAAACGACATCAAATGAAATCGGCCGATATTTGATAAAAATCCACGTATTAAAAAAAATCTCAACGTGTTTCTTGAATGTTACGTAAAATATTAGAACGAGCGATGGTAGAGTATTCAACAGAATTCAGTTTGATATAGCCCCTACACAATCAGTATTAAGAAATGGATGCAGGTGCACCACCTCACTGATGATATCGTTAGAACAGCGGATCAAAGATTTCTATTCTGTACTCATGTTACTGGATGTGTGCATTCAATATTCTCAATCATTCTCTATTAGTGCTCATTTGGAACTCACTTGACGCTGTGAAGTTAATTGAAAACTTACTCAAGGACACACAATCTAACTATAGTTAGAGTCCCTCAATGATTAATATTTTGACCACTATTGTTTGCTGTATATACCTCCAATCTGGTTACAAATCTTCGATGTTGCAACATCCATTGTTTTGCAGAAGATACACAAATTTATTTCTCTTTTCCTCTTTTACAAATCGATATAGTTTATAATGTAATTAATAGAAAACTGGATACATGCACGAGTATCAATGATGATAAGAGTCCACTGATTAACTACAAGTTTCTCGAAATCAAAGACTATTTTTTCGGATCAAAAAATAACTGCAACAATATTCTCAATCTAATGATTTTAGTTGTGAGTGATGCAAACAGTTCATTGTCAGATTTTGTCTGGACAGTTTACAAATCCGCAACACGTGTTTCGCTATGCAATGCAGAAAACGTATGAAAACGCCTGAGAAAGCTATTGTATAGCAAAACACGTATTGCGGTTTTGTAAACTGTCCAGTGAAAAGTGTTTCTTGATTACAATATAGATTTTCATCAAGTATCGGCCAATTCCATCACATTCTATAACAATTGTTGAGAAAATCAAGTTTCTAGTTGAATTGTTGGATTACAGTATAATATTCAAGACACATACTTCGCCTTTCATTTTTATTGTAAAGCTTATAATAATAACTCGAATAAAAATGAATGATATGTAGAATTATAATCCAAATATAGAATTTGATAGGAAGGAAAGCAAGTTTGGATAGTTTGTGATTTTTTCAATTGTTTTATTTTGAAATATGTGTGTCAGAATGTATGCATTTAAGATTGTGTTTTCACTATTTATTTTATGAATTGAGACACTTATTATCGAAGTCGAAAGACATTGTGGGGTTCCTCAAAACCTTACTATCCTGAATTAGAACAAAATACGTAAAATGAAAAAAAAACATGAGCTTTTCTAATAACAAGACGCGAAACGAGAACAAGAACAATATCGGATCAAAAGACTTGCTGCGGAATATCGCTCACACATATGGAACTTCAACCTTACCCTAAGACTGCTGAATTCTATTCAAAAAACAGTCACTGGCGTGATCGAAGTCCATAACTTCACAAGAAACTTTGTTAGCCTGGAACATCGAATGAAAGTTGGTCCTTATTATTTTTTCTAGAGATAGTTTTACGGGAAGTGCCAGCTTGATTTCACCCAGAAAACCATATTTTAGAAATACTGGGTAAAATACAACTGTCCATCGTTTCGAAGTTCAACTTAACATACCAAGAACTTTCACATTTGGAGAACGGCGTCCTAATGGAATGAACTAACTGGGATGGTTTTTCCAAAATTAATATAATGGAGAACTGAAAGCACCAATTGGACTGAAGACACTTGGAATATAATCTAAAGCGATTCAAATCCAACGTAAATGGCTCCCAGGGCGCTTTCAGGATTTTCCTACAGGGTTTGTGCAATTATCCAGTTATGGATATGGCGGCCAGTGACAGTCACGTGAATGTTGGTCTTCTAGAGAAAAAAAGCATTCAAATGCTGCAAAAATAAAACAATTTCTGCGTTATTCTATATGAAATGTGGAAAGGCGTTTCATAGAAGCTGTGTAGAAAAAAGTATCATACAATAAATGAAACTCTTATTATCTGCTGTAACGAAAGGAACACAGACCAGGATAACATTAAAATATATCTAGTGCTGGACGGTACTGAAGAAAACTGAAATCAAAGTGTATAAACGTATAAACTATAGTTTCAAAAACAAAACGAGTTTCTATCAAAATATATTCAACAAATTAATTGAACAAAATTGACAATCTCTGTAACTTTCCCTAGAGATGAATAATAACTCAAAAAACCCACACTTCTTTTATACAATAAGTAACAATATGAATCATGTCTCTCCGAATCATGCGATGCAAAAACCTTTCTGGCGCGATAGTCAGTTATTATAAGTCGGCCATCCTGATATACTTCACGCTCTCGTGAAGTATATCAGGATCTGAAACAACAAACTTAAATTAGATTGGGATTTTCTTTCAGGAGACGAATTATCTCCTGAACAACTACTCTCATTTGATGAGACAGTCGTAACAAACGGTTTCATTCATTCTGGAGGACATATACCCGTATAGGTTGTCCGTTTACGTTTGGACCCTGGTAGTTCGTCAACAAGGTACCGATCGTTATCGAGTACTTTCGTAATAACAAAGGGTTCTTTATACCGTGAGTCAAGCTTTCTGCTCTTGTCGTCATTAGAAGTCTAATTCGCTTGAACTAGAACATGTTAGCAACACTGATTATCCAGTTGGGGTGGATCTTCAAAACTCTTCCTTTGAACTGTCCTACAACACCAAATTTTTGGGAATCCACATCGACGATAACATGAAATGGTCTTCTCATATTGATAACCTCGCAAACAAACTCAGTGAAATATCGTATGGAATTAGAGTTACATCAAAATATCTGCACAAAGAGGCTACACAAATAATATATACAGCTAACTTCTAATCGGTTACTCGATACGGAATTATTTTTTGGGGTAGCAATCGAAATATTGAAAAAATATTCATAGTTCAAAAAGAATGATAAGAGTTATTAACAACTTCAATTATAACCAAACTTGTAGAACAGTATTCAAATCCACTAATATATGGTATCGTACGGAATTTCACTTGAGTTTTTATCGAATTTGATTTTTTTGTTGGTTTTAATGGATGTTTTATTCTTTCATTTTGTTGTAATGTGAAAAGTATACTTTGTCATTTTTTTGTGAAAAGCTTGTACCAATGGTAAAACTTTTTTTGACTCGGAGTACAATCACCGTATGCCACTGTCAACATTTCAAGAATTTTTGAGCAATCGATTCCATTTTTTACACAAAATTTGATCCAAATTCTTCGATCCATTTTTTTCGATAGTAGAAAATCTCTGAACACACAAAAATTTTAATGCTCTTCACAAAAAAAACTAATCATGCTAAACAACTGAAACTATGAACATATGTTTGAGACTAGTGTACCAACATAAAAAAAAATTAAAAAATTGCTAGTTTCGCGTAGCCCGCGAAATTTGCACATTCCCCTTATTTTGTTAACAGCCCTCGTATGTGAACTTCATTATTGTTAGGAAATGTATTGGAAACTTTCGGAATTTTATAAAGTAAGTGAGTTTTGAATACTTTTCTCTTGGAATCATAATATTTATTGTTTGTTCATGGATCCTTAAATCGAATATAAAATTATTAGTTAACCAGGAACGGGTGATACAATTTCTAAAAATAAACCCGTGTTGGATAGAAAATTGCGATACCTGTCAAACTACCTGTCATGAGACTCCCTTTACGTAAAATAATTGATACTGCTCTCTCAGCGACGAGTATCGAAAAGTACGAAAATTTTTATCTCTTTACCTATTTTTGTCCGACCTGGATATCATTTTGTCCTGTTCAAAAGTTGAGGGGAGGGGACTTTCTTATGTCCGCACTGTATAATTCAGATGGAAGAACAACTCAGTAGCACTTGTGCTGCTACTGAGTATATCAGCAACTAGCTCTGTCTATTAAAATATATGTATGTAACTACAGCTGGGAAACAATGAAGACGATTATTATTATTATATATGAAGTGCTGGCATAGAAGGATTATACAAATCAGTGTAAATTCAATAAGCTAACTCCTCAATCTATCTTGAACGAATAACTTACAAGTTACTATGATGATACCTGCTGTTGAAAAAATGAAACCGATGAACATTGATTTATCAATATATTTTAATACATTTTTGAGTTTTATTGTTATGGACAGATATCATAAACACATCAGGACATTAAAAATATATTGGTTTTGTATACAAATTTTTATAATGCTAAGAATAAATTGATTTTGAACTTTTGTTTTCTATGCTCCCGTTAAAAGTTCTTCGTTATCAAAGGATTTTTTTCAATTTTTCCGGGATACCCATCAAAAAATAATTGCAACATTCTGACTCATTGAAATCATTTGCATTCACTCAGTTCGCTGCAAACGTAACAGATCCTGACACCTTACTGGTCCAGTCAACATGTAACGCTTTTAGAGCGGTTCTCGCGTAATTAAAGAAAAAACCCTCATTATATATTATCATACTTACGAATACCACTTTGTTAAACTAACCGAGGTATGAATTTTAATCATGCGATCTCGACATAACTTGTTAATGAACGTTATGCTATACGGAGCCATTCTGGACGCATATAAATTCAAGTAGAAGTTTTAAAAACTACCACAAGAATACATTGCTCTGGATAATCATCTACTTTATTGAAATATTCTTTCTCGCAGTAAACAATGAGTTTTATAGATATCCTAGAGATAGAATATGTCATTTAAATCTCTTTACTTGCGGTCGGGTAACTAATAACTCGACTACACTGGAAATAATTTCATTTTGAGCACTTTATGTAGTCCAATACGCCGACTGGTCTGACAAGAGATGAACTATAAAGCTCGCAGCTTTATTATTTTATTTCACAGGTATACTGCTCTATGCCGTTCTTTGAAAAATACTGTTATATATCATATACAGAGCGTATCAGCTAAATTAAATTAATTCAATAATGAATAAATAGGGGCGTGTTCAAGAAACGCTTGGACATCTTGTATATTATTCGATTACTGGATTCTTCAGAATGTTCTAGACATATTTCATCCACAATGCGGGTATATCGAATGTTTTCAGATTCACTGCAAAAATTAAAATTAAAAAATATAGTAAAAATAAAAACACTGTCAAAAACGATTATTAAAATCTGTTTATTTTTTGATCATGTAAAGATCAAAACAACATTAATGTCAATGTAGAAATTTTCGCCGCAAACGTTTTGGCGACATACTTATCTTAAATACAATACTCAATATTTTTTGTGTTACCGATCAAATCGTTATTTACTTTCTCGAGTCAGCTAAGTCGAAATGTTCAGTTTCATATACAATACTTTTCACATATTCCATTAAGAAAAAATCTAATGACGTCAGATCAGGAGATCGTACTGGTCATTCCATCAATTCTCTCTTCCTTATTCTTCAATTTGGTAATGAGGTGATATCATAGTAGCTGGAGCTTGCGGGTTTGCTGGATTAGGATCTACATGTTTTTAAATTGGCACGACAATATTTTGGAGCATTGCTTTACAATAGTCGCAATTCAAATTGCCAACAATGAAAAAGGGACCAATGATATATGTACTAACAGTTCCTGCCCAGACATTCACCTTTTCAGGGTAGTGCATATGTTCTCCTCTCCTTCAGTGTGGATTAGCGTAGATCAATAACGGTAATTTTAACGATTAGCATGACGTTATACCGTCAGAAGTGGACTCTGCAGAAAACGAAAAATATTCTGATTAGATCACATTATTATCTAACTTAATATCCGAATCGTGTTCTATGACCTCCAGAGTTCATATTATTTTACAGGAATGCATCTTATTTTAATATTTTTATAATCAATGAGTGACGAACTGCGAACAATACTTCTGCTTATTGATTAGTTTCCCACAAATCTAAGCATAAGATTCGATTTGGTTTCATCACTCATAGTATTAGCAGTTGCTTTTCGTTAATCAGCTGTCACTCCCTTACGATCAGCAACCTGTGCGTGCTAAGGATAAACGAGGTTTTATATTTCAACGTGCGACTCGTAACACGGGAATAGGCAGATATATCTTGAAAAACACATATTTTTCAATCTATTATAATTTATGGCAGCACAGTCCTATAACTTATTGTATGAGTTTGAGATTTCTGTTTCCACTGACTCATATTAGAAATGATAACATTTGGTGCAAGACATAGTACAGACAGTTTTAGGAGTTACTTTCATGTTGCAAATTATTTCAACCTTGTAACATCCAGTAGCTTCATACCATTAATATTTGATGAGTGTTTTTTCGACTTCGAAAATGCATACTGCAATATGAATTTCTCAGCTCCAATATACAAAAAAAAAGATGACATCATTATGGTGGTCAAAATATTTTATAACCTTACTCACAGAGAAGTCCCTCAAGAGACCACTACACACAATCGTGGAAGGCTTTCAGGGTACTAGTAAAAAAACATTGATTTTAGATGGAATCTATGTTTGAATTATAGAACAATTTTATAAAATTTTACGAAAGATGTCTTCGGGTTTTCGGGTGATGTCATCGAAACGTCCTGAAGTAACGTGGTTTGAAATCACTCAACTTTTAATTATATTATTTTATTTTATTTATTCATATTTTATTTCACTGTGAATTCTTTTCAAGTTTTTTGCTTAATATATTTGCCATTTTTAGCTATTCTTTTAAATTTCAATTGTATTGTTCATTTCAG